>JAURVB010003721.1:0-120596 GCA_033002965.1 Piper betle
ATAGCCACCGAGGCAATCTTTGCCACTTGATAGTCTGACTGATTTTGATAGAACTGATGAAGAAACTAACAATTTTAAATGCTTTTCAGTTTCTGGAAAGAAAGGTGAAAAGGAAAGCAAATAAATAGCTTTTTTCTTGTTTTGGTTTTCCATACTGGCCTTTTATTGATGCAATATAATCTTTGTTGCTTGCATTGCTCTTCTTTTTTTTGGTGGAGCGTTGCAGAGTTTATCTGTTCGAGCTCAATGGTATTGCATTATTGGTGATTTACATGGAAACAAATAGAAAGCGATAATGATATAGAAAAGGTATTGATTCTATGTGTTTTTTTTGGTTGAATGTGCATATGATCTTGCTTCTGTTGCTGACGAGTTCATGAGCACCTTACTGACGTATCTATTTGTGACCATGTTTTGTATTCGTTGTTTAGATGCATCACATTTGCCTTTTATATCTTCAGGTGTGATCTATATTAGAAAATCGTCTAGAAGATCATTTATTTTGCCACTTTGTTTCCTCTCTGCTCAGCCCATGTTAATGCAGCAGATTCTTTGATTAGTACAATAACAAATAACTGTACATGCAAAACCATTGGAATAGGGATGGTTAAGATCGTGATGTCTAACTGAGGTGTTAGGACGATTGGTGGTGTGAGACATATATCGGGGCTGAGGAAGAACTTGATTTCACTCAGTGCTTTAAACTCGAGATGCTGAAGGTATTTTGCAATAAGGTGAAGTCTAAAGGGTCAGAAGGTTAGAAACATATACAGAATGGTAGGAAGTATGGTTAAGGTAGAGTTGGGGATTCATGCTCATGGGCTGAACTCACACGTGGTTCAAGCATATAAGCTAGTTCAGACAGGAACGTATTGCAGAAGCAGGTGGAGCTGTTATACGTGGGCAAGTCCAGCTTTTCGGGCATGTACAAAGTCGCTTGAAATTAGAGTATGATATGCCGCCTAGGAGAGGCAGGGTTGCATGCTAGTTTGGGTACGGGTATTTGTACTTGTTTTGGTACATGGATATTCTTCATGTTGGTTCGAGAATGCAGTGATGATATTTTCTCACAAAAGTGATGATATTTACTCACAAAGGTGAGATTATAGAGGTTCGAAGGATGGTGAAAAATTGAATTAGCTCATTGTTTGAGCTCATTATTGGGCTCTTTGTTTGGTTTAAGCATTTAATGCAGGCATCCTTTTACATTATCTTTATGTATCTACACTATCATTATCTTATAACTAATTAGTGAAAGTTCAGGGGATCGTTGTTGATTTAAGGTTGAGAGAGGGAAAGAGAGAACTTTGTATTTCTTTTGGTCTCTGTTTTAGCGGAATTACGCCTCTTGGTAGATTGAGCGGTAATTTGCAATCAACGGTAATTCTTTTGCCTTGCTTTTATTATTCTTTTCTATCAGTATTTGTGATTTTGTTTATCATATTTCTCCCACTTCACGCCACGTTGTGCCAACTTGTGGAGGTTCATATCCCTAACAAGCTCGTCATGCATAGAAAACGATGGCGTTTTTACGGCGGCTTATGAATAATGAATATGCGGAGATGGAAGTCAGTTGTTGATCGTCAACAAAAATTTGGATGGTGCGAGTTTTAAACGTTGATATGTCGAGATACACCTCAGTTACTCAAAGTTTTTAAAATGAGGTGGAAATTTTCTGTCACGGATCAATAGGAAGGAATCCAAGTCAAACAATCCAACCAGCTTTCAGCACTCCTATCATCTCATCCTTAAGAAAATAAGTAAAAATCCATGCCCATGAAATAGTGCTTAGTTGAAATCGAGCCACCTTATCCATTTCTTCTTACTCTAAACTCGAAAGCATAGTTGATTCAGTTTTCCACTTGCCAAGAAGGTGCATGGTAGGAAACACACAAGGAGCTAGCCCATGGATTTTGCTTGCAAACTTCAACCATATGAAAATTACAACCATGGCCTCACATCCATAGAACCCAAAACTGCAAGGAACAACCGAGAAAAAGAAAAGCTCATCTTCTCTTCCAAGATGGTGATCGCCGGAGAACAGACCCAAGATTTTGCAATAGAAGCCCCAGTTGCCGAAGTCTGGGCCATCTATGGCACTACTAAGCTCTCCGAGATAATCCGCGCCAAGAAATTCTTCGAGGACATTCAGATCGACGGAGATGGTGGTGTAGGAACATTCATTAACATCACCCCTCTACCAGGTCAGATATATAATCCTCATCAAATCTTCCTCACTCCATGTTCACATCTACTTATGGTTGATCCCAACTTTTTGCAGTCTTATTGAAAGTTATTGATTAGTTTGGTGGGTATGAACATCAGGTGGCCCAGTTGGAAAGTACAAGGAGAAGTTGGTGAAGGTGGACCATGAGTGCAGGATAAAGGATGCAGATGTGGTTGAAGGAGGGTATTTGAATCTGGGCTTCACCTTCTTCAGAACCAGGTTTGAGATTCTGGAGAATGGATGCAACTCCTCTGTTCTTAGAGTCACCATCTTCTATGAGCTCGAGGATGAGTATGCTGCCAATGCTTCTCTTGTCAATGTTGGGGAGTGGCAGGGCTCGGCCAACGCTGTCGCCGAGTTCCTCGTCGAGAAGGCGGCCAAGAGTGCAGCTTGTTGATCCGCAGGTGACTCGAGAATTTGGCTGGTGATTTGGAGTTCAAGAAGTTGTGGTTTGCTTTGAGTGTTAGATCTTTTTTCTCTTTTTGCTTCTATGTTTGTTCAAGTTATTGTGATTTATGGTCATATATACCTGGAAACATTGAGATCAATCAGTGTGATGCTATGCGATTTTCTTTATTATCATGTTCATCTATCTACTTGATCTTATTAAATTTAATACTTTATTATTATCCGACGTTCTTTTCTCAAAACGATGGCCACTTTTCAAAGATTATAATTATTTTTTTAAAAAATAAGTTGGCTGACTCAAAATACACACGCCTAATTCCCCATTATTCTTTATGGAGGAACTATTAGTTATAATTTTTAATACTATATTGATTATTAGATCTGATTTACAGTCCATACATGATATGGTATAATTGGTTCAACAAGGCTGAATCGCATCCAAACAAATTTTAAAATTATAAATAAAATATTTATTTATATTAAAAATATTTTTTATCAATATTTAATGAATATTTGTTAAACTACAATAATTTTTGTTAAAAAATAAGTTTATACCAAGTACGAATTAAATTAATGCAAGATTTACTACTATATTTAAATACCTTGCTTGATATATGCAAAAATTTCCTCAGCAAGAGGTAGATAACCTGTGTGCGCCACATATTAATGTGGACCGTCCGATTACATGGACGGTCCAGATTAATATGTGTATGATAAAACTTTAAGGATGTCCGCTTTACAAGCCGCCTCCGACCTCGCTCCCCCCGCTACCGCCTCCGACCCTCGCTGCCCCGTCGCCGTCGTCGCGTCCAACCCTTCCCTCCCCAACACTTCGTCATCTTGGGGCACATCCGACTATTTACGCCCTGGTGGCCGCCTCCGACCCTCGCTGCCCCGCCGCCTACCGGTCTCCCACCGCCTATCAATCTCCCGCCGCCGTCGTGTCCACCTTCCCTCCCCAACCCTCCGACATCTTTGGGCGCCTCCGACTGTGGCCCTGCTCGTTCCATGGCCACCAACACCTTTGTTCCATTCACAATGTTCGTCAAGTTCTTGAGTACATGGCGAGTGGATTTGTTTCAAACACTTAATCTCAAAATATACATTGATTTGAAATTTGAAGGCAATGATCTGATATTTCTTTCCAACGCATCACATGGCTATATTTCTTTTCCTGGCCAAGTTCTTCATTTTTTTCCCCCTCTCGTCGGAGGTGTTGGTGGATGGTGAATTTTTTTTCTCTCTTTTGGAGGATTTGGTGGATGGTGATGGTGTAGGTGATTTTGGGTTTTATGGTTGTCAGGTGGGAGTTGCTGACAGTGTAGAATTCAATTTTGGCTTCGACTGCTAATGATCTGCGGCGTTAGAGACATCCCACAATCAACCCGGAGAAAGTGAAAACTGCAGTAGAGGGACTTGCCCACAGTAATCCAACTTCATTCTTTGTCTAAATATTTTGTTGTTAATGGAGAACATAAAATCATGCCCATAGCTAAATTGTTTTATTCTGTGCAACTAACATTCTTGAATTGTTCAATATAACAATGTTTTTGTGGCATATATATGATGCAATATATATATGCTCTGTTGCTTTGGTAAAAAAAAATGATACGTGCTCCATTAGTTATCGATACGTACATCCCACAATCAACCCTTGAATTACCTTGTTCTTAACAAGCAGTTAAGCACCATAATTTCTATGATAAATACTGTTTTTGACTTCTTTGCTCTCTACTGCTGGATTTACAAAAGACTTCCATTCAGTTTGATCATAAACTCTAAAATCTATTTTTACTGTTTGCAAAACCATATTTGACATTAGTAGCTATTCATCTTGCTTTGTGAGCTAAGATTACCTAGTGCATTTGCTTATGAATGGATTGAAGTGTATGTACATTTGTATTATTAATTTGTTGGAATAGGGTAAAATTATTTACCTACACCGGTATTATGCGCTGACAATTTTTATTTTGCTTGCAGAGGTGTATGGCATATGGCGAGGGTCTCAAATTTGATCCCTATAATTCGTGTTCTTCTCTGCAATAGGGCAGCTTGCAGATACAAACTTGGACAGTGGGAGAAAGCTTTTGATGATTGTAACGAAGCTTCAAGAATGCTACCGAATTACAGAAAAGCACTACTTAGGCGAGCTGCATGCAATGACAAGGTTATTTTTCTATCCTTTTTACTCTGTATGCTCTTGTTATTTGTCACTTCAACAATGTGTTGTTGATGCAAATCTCGTCTTGCAAATATAGCTTGAGAGATGGGGCGATTCTGTTAGAGATTACAAAATCTTGAGAATAGAACTTCCCAGAGACAATGAAGTTGCTGAAGCTCTATTTCATGCACAGGTTGCTTTAAAAAATATCGTGGTGAAGATGTTCATAACTTGAAGTTCAGCGGTGAAATTGAGGAAATTTCTGGCTTAGAACCTTTCAAGGAGGAAGTGTCTTCTCTTGGTTTGTCTCATTTCTCACATATAATAGCCAAATTATTTGTAATGCAATTTTCATTCTTATTCATGACAAACAATACATTCAAGGGGTTTTTGTGGTGTACTTCATGCTGACAGTAAATATTGATATATGCTGGTTTCTCTTATTTTTATCATTTTTAATTGCATTGGATCAACCTCTATAACCTGACTGATTTATTGAAGGTGAATTTGGACAAGAGCCCGTCTTTGGCCAATGCTAAAAATGCGAGAATTGTTCCCACATTCAAAATATACAAAAATGAATTGTTTGAACAGATGGCAAGTACCGAACTTACAAGTACAAGAAGGTTTTACTTTATGGGCGTCATGTAAGTGATCAACTATGTTGAAAGTAACAGATCTACTCTTCATCTTCTTCTACAATGAACTTACCATTGTCTGATTTCTGAAGGGATTTGTTGTTCAATTAGTACACTTGACTAACGGCAGCTCAAGGATTTTCTGGTTTCCATCTACTATCTTGTTGAAATTGAGAACTCTTATTTAGATGTCACAAGAAAGTGATGTGAAATGGGAATTTTGTGTCTGGCTTGGACCCATTGTCGGGAAAGAACATTATCATACAGTGAAAAAACAAATAAGAAAAGAAATATTGCATGTATTATCCGCCATGTGTGTACTTGGTAAGTAAGTACTCAAAGATCCCAATTACACTTCTTTTGCTCCCGTTTACAGCAACACAAAGTTGTTACATCAGAAAGAAATAAGCTTACAAACAAAGTTTACAACAACACTTCTTTGCATCTTCAATAGAAGAAAGCTTACAAACAAAATAACTTTCACAATCATCCCAACAAAATTCATAGATCCAATCACTTTGCCCAAAATTCATATTTAGTTCTCAATTTGGTCATTTCCCCGAACCCTAGCTCTTGTAGCTGATCTAACATTGTTTATAACCATTGTGACTTCAATATGAAGAGAATCAAACTGTTCAGCTTTTCCAGCAGCCTCAACTGCACTCTCAAATTGACATCGCTGTTACTTTGTTAAATATTGCCTCCTTAGTGGCCTGCAGGCAAAACCTTTAAAACTATCACTCAGAGGTTGAAAAAATAGGAGAAAAAACATGGAGCTATGGTATAAATTGACATCCTTAATTGAGTATTAACCCAAAAGAATTGATCAAAAACATCAAATCTACAATTTTATAAGTAAGAAGAACATAAGAAAATACCATTGATTTGTGAATAGAAAATGGATCTGCAATGCATGTAACGATCATGACCAGAAACATCCCACAGCTCAACAAAGAAAACCCCCACTGGGCAGGGTGGGGGGAGGGGACGACCGGCAGGGGGAGGGGGGTGGTGCGCACTAGGCGGGGGCGGACTGGGTGGGTGGGGGGAGGCGAAGGGTGGGGGGGGGGGGGCGCCAACGGACTGCCGTGGGGAGCGGGGGCGAGGGCAGGTAGGACCAATTGACGTCGACGGCAGGCGCGGCAGCCACAATCAGCCTCATCATGTCGAGGCTGCTGTAGGTGGCGACCACCATGAGCGGCGTCCGCTGCTGAAACACCATCGCCCTCACCTGACCAAGATGACGGAGGGTTGAGGAGGGCGGGGGTGGACGCGACGGCAGCGGCAGACAGGTAGGCGGCGGCGGTTCAGCGAGGGTCGCAGACGGCGGCCGGGGCAGAGGGTTGGAGGCGGCTAAAATGGGGTGCAATGGACATGTTGAGGGTTTCATCATACATATATTAATTTGGACTGTCCATCTAATCAGACGGTCCATATTAACTTGTGGTGCACACAACTTGCCTGCCCCTGGCTGATAGAAGCGGGACTCTTAATATATTATCATACAGTACATATATCTATGGTCTGGTCAACCTCGCCACCCAGTTTGATTAGGCTGATTGGCTAAATCTGACCGAGGCAGCTGGACCTGGTCCCGACTTAATAATGTTAACTTTTTTTAAATAATCGTTGGCCGCCTCTGGTTATACCTAGATGCAGAGGTAGAGTTGGGACTTGGGAGAAGGGGGTTTATTTTTAATTAAACTTATTTTATATTATCTTTGTATTCTTAATTCTTAGAGGCGATTCAGTTGTCTTTGGACAATGAATTTCCCAGGAATCAACGTGATTTGTCTTCTTCTTTGAAGCATATATTCCTTTGCCGGTCGGCAGGCGCAACCAAAACAATATGATTCCTTCTTATAGAAAAATATCACCAACTTAAATTTCATTTTGCATGAACAAACTCCCATTCAAAAATCAGGGAGATGAAGGGCCAAGTTTCTCATGAGCTAGAGGTCAATGTTCCTGCGTGCAAAGCTTGGGAGATTTACAGCACCTTGAAGCTGGCCAGCCTGGTGGTCAAGAAGCTCCCCCATCTCATAGGCAAGATCGAGGTCAATGGTGATGGAGGCGTCGGCACTGTCCTCAAGCTCATCTTCCCCCTGGTATTGAGCTGCTTAATATAATTTGTTCATAGACCACCCTTTCTCCATAACTCTTGATTGCCATGACTGTTTCTACCACCAGGGACACCTGGGTTGAGCTGGTACAAGGAGAAATTCACAGTGATTGACAATGAGAATAGGATGAAAGTGGTAGAGGCGGTGGAAGGAGGGTATCTGGACATGGGTTTCACTCTGTTCCGAGTGACCTTTCAAATACCGGAGAAGGGGTCTGATCGTTGTGTGATCAGGTCCATAATTGATTATGAAGTTGCAGAGGAGCATGCAGCAAATGCTTCGAACATGGTGAACACCCAAGTTTTGGAAGCCATTGCCAAGGTCGCCGCTTCCCAGCTTGAACAAACTCCAGAGACTGAACTTGATCTTGATCTTCTTGAGTTTGTGTAATAGGAAGTTGAAGAACAACAGCTTCTTTCAATTTGTGAGCTATTAGATATTGGGATTGTAACACATAAAATTCCTAAACTCTTTCATACAAAATAATAAGTACACAAATCACTTTAATTGAGAAATCCTTACACTTTCTAAGTGGAAACAACTCATAATCTCTAACTAGAACACATTCGAATTAGGAAACTCACAATTCACAATTAAAACAACACTCTCAATTGTGTGCTTTCTTTAATTCAGTTATATATCTTTCTTTATCTCATAATATAACTACATATATATATAAGAAAAGAAAACCAGCCACGTCGATACCAAGAGCCAAATACTAAATACTCATCGTCTTTAACAATTTTTTTGAATTCCTCATACCTCTTGAGAATAACTCCATATCTTTACGATTCCCCATGTAATTGTACGTCTTTTCACATTCATCGTATGATGAGGAACTCCAACAATTCTCCCCTCCCAAATCATACAGAATATACTAGGGTTGGTTTCAGCATCCTTCACATGGAAAAGAGATACAACCCTTCTAATCTCTCCTTCTCGACCCATGTGAAAAACTCCTTGAAAAATCTTCGACTCTGCACCACTTATTGATCACCAGTCGAACTTGAAGTACCATTGTCAACTGCTTTGCAACCAGCATCACATGAGGAATACAATAACTCAACACTTATCCTCTTCCAACTCATGTGGAATGCACTTTATCTCCCCTGATTGGAACTTCTAGCACATCTACCCCACCCTCTT
The DNA here is from genome assembly GCA_033002965.1 of Piper betle. Taxonomy (NCBI): domain Eukaryota; kingdom Viridiplantae; phylum Streptophyta; class Magnoliopsida; order Piperales; family Piperaceae; genus Piper; species Piper betle. The sequence goes on from JAURVB010003721.1 coordinate 8,704, forward strand.
GGAGAAAGAATTACGACTTTGCTTTTCGTCATTTAGGATCAACTTTTCTTTAAACATCTTTACTAACCCATCCACTCGGGTTTCAGAAAATAGTTTATTTTCATCTTCCAACTTGACAACAACTTTCCTTCTATCATAAGTATGATCATTACCTAGAATCTTATTACCAAATTCTATTTCTACCTCAGTATGATCAACCCATCGACGCCATACTTGCTTAGGAGACCCATCAAGAGTACTTCCACTCTTGACATATCGAAATAATGTCCTGTACAAGCTGTCATATTTTTCCCCTTTTGCAATGATAAGTGCACCCTTGGATAACGTCCATACTCCTATAGCAAATTGAGAACTATGGTCAATATCATCCAACTTGCCCAAAGACAATATTTTCCTTCAAGCTTGGAATATGTCTCACATTCTTCAAAAATAATTTGTGACCCAAACTAGTCACCATATGCACATCTCCCATGCCAACAATACGTGATGTGTTACCATTTCTCATCTTCACTATTCCCAAATTTTCTGATTTATAGGTAGTGAAGAGCTCTCTACATGATATTGCATGAAAGGAAGCTCTAGAATCTACAATCCAATTTGAATTATCCATCTTATGAAAACACTCATCATTACAAAAAGTAAAAAGTACTAAGTCATTTCTATAATTAATAGAATTGACTTCATCATTTTGTTGTTCTTGGTACTTTTCCTTGTCATGTTCATATCCCTCGTTAATTTTTTGCAATACCTTTTATGTGACCAACCTTATTACAATAGAAACACTTTACCACCTTTCTTCTATTATTTATCCGCTTGAACCCACTCTTGCTCTCCTCAGAAATCAAGGCCTGCCCCCTGAGGATGAAGTTGATATTGCTGACTTTCTTCTTAGCTCCTCTGACAAGAGTGATGCGGTAACAGAGTTTAAGGTAAGTTCAGAAATATGGCTTAAACTCATAATTAAATTATCCCAGCATTGAACAGAGAAGTAAGGTGGCTTGTTCTTCCTCATCAGCCTTTACACCTGTTCCCAACAGGTCATTCATCAAGCTATTAAACATATTTAAATGTTCATGAATAGAAGTCTCATCCTTCATCTTCAAATTATACAATTGTCTCCTTAAAAAATTTTACTTACTAAGGACTTGTCTTCATATATTCTGTGAAGACTATCCCACAAAGCCTTTGCCATTAAATCACTAGTATGTATATTGAATAACACCATATCATCCAAGGCCAATAAAATATAAGCCTTAGCAATCTCATCTTTTTTAATAAATTGTGCATCTGTCATACCTTCTGGTTTCTGATCCTCACCTTTAAGAGCAATAACACAACTATCCTTCACCAATATGGCATGAATCTTCACCTTCCAGATAGGAAAATTACTTCCATCAAATTTAAGAAGTAGAAATTTGGTTGTACTCTTCTCGATCATCTTGTCAAAAACAAACAAGAAGTTTAATCTTCTCCACGAACCTCCACAGGTGGATGAACCAAAGCTCTGATACCACTTATTGGATTGTAACACACAAAATCCCTAAACTCCTTGATATACAATAATAAATACACAAATCACTTCAATTGGGAAATCCTCACACTTTCCAATTAGAAACAACTCACAATCTCTTACTAGAACACACTCCAATTAGGAAACTCACAATTTACAATTAAAACAACACTCTCAATTGTGTACTCTCTTTAATTCAGTTATATATCTTTCTTTACCTCACAATACAACTTCATATATATAAGAAAAGAAAACTAGCCTCATAGATATCAAGAGTCAAATACTAAATATTCATCATCTTCAACAATTCTTCTCGAAAACCAGCCTCGTAGATACCAAGAGTCTACACTTTCCTCTTAGACTTGTAACGGAAAAAAATTCTCTATTTTCCATGGTCTACCACTGTTTCTATTAAACATAAATAATCTTCAGATAATAGCTATTTTAAGATAATAAACAAACACTCAGTGACTATAGTTATAGAAGTTTTAGATGGGGTGGTTTCTAGTGCTTTTAGAGAAACATTGCCTGACACAAGTAATTGGATTACATGACCTGAGATGGTTTTCTTCCTTCTCCTAGTGATTAATTTTTTTCTTTTAAAATTTAAAGTTGTGAACTTGAAATGCTCATCACCAAAAGGATATCTATCAAAGTCCCAACAAACAAATAGAGAATAGAGGTTGTGTCTTGATTCTTTCACGTAACTTCCTCTTCAAGTCCCAACGGCTCCGGCATGGTGCGCCCTTCGGCGATCGTCGTTACCCTCATCGCCTAATCACAATTTGTGCCTCTTTGTTCACCTTTCAAATGCCCTCCTTGCTGCCCTTTAATGGACGGGCAAATTATAACCCAACGTTGTGGTTGGCCCGGTGCAAGAACGACCGCCGCCTTCCTCATATGCACGGGAAGCTTGTCCAAAAGTAGAACATCTTCTAACTATTTAAAAAAGGTATTATCAAAGCATAACTTAAACAAGGTTTCATTTTGAGAAAAAAAAGCTTGCACAAGCTCTTCTAGCTTTAGCCATTGGATTTTATCCGGTGAGTAAAAAGAAGTCAAGCGCACATAAACTATATAAGGTCGCTTATACTCACCAAGCTCTATCATATAATGACAAAAGAGAGGAAAGACAAATTATGGATCAATGAAGTGCCCTCAAGGCTTGTTTCATTAAAAAATAATAAATTAAATTTCATAGAAATATCATACCTTTTATTATACATTGGATTTGGATTAATTGCATATAAAAGTCTGAAATGCGATACAATTTCTTTTTATAAAAAAACAGGACTTTAATATATTAGTTGTAAAACCCGGCCTGCTAGTGTGGCGTTTTATGTTCATTTTGTTATTGGCTCGATCCAAGTAGCATGCGATCAGTCCGGTTCGATCAGTCTGATGCTAAGGTTATCCTTTTATATTATTGTGGGCTAAGGCATTGGGCATGCCATTTGTTGCATTTAGTAGCCATTCGGATCTTATTTGCAGTGTTTCATTGCATCTATTTTAGGGATCTTAGATTATCGGATTACCCCTATAGGCCCTACTTTGATTGGAGTGTCAAATCTTTACCTCTTGAGTTAGGGTTTCAAAATCATTTTGTAATACCCCAAATTCGGCTTACTCACGAACAGATAGGAATGTTATGGGTCACTCGATTAAATCTACTAACCCGAACTTGACCCCCAATGGATGTACTCTCGATGTCTTAAGATAAAAGATAAATTCTGTCATGCATGTATGAGATATAAGAAACTCTAATAAGATATTGCGTAAATGACATGACAAACAATTCGCACTCAAAGATAATTGTGAAAAAATAGATAAAATTTCTAAAATAAAATTGAGAGAATATTTCCTAAAAGTACAATAAGGGGCTAACTCGTCAAATAATAATATATTTATGTATCACCAAACAAGCAAAATCTTCATTTCTAGCACACCATAGTTTTCGTAATAACAAAATTACAAAACATGAATTGGGTCTTGACCCATCTGTTCATTTCATCTGTCATATCATACTTAATTGCTATATCAATTTCAAAACATTATGATTATCATTTTATCATGAAACATTATACTATAAACTGAAATATCATAATTAAAACATAACAATCCAACATAAAGCGCCAGGTTTATATGTGCACAAGATGTCCCTACTCTGTCACTACTCCTACGTTTTAGCTAACATATCAGACTCCTGCTTCTTACCTATATATATAATAGAAAATTATTAGTAACGAATATTACTAGTCCAAAAATAACTTTAACAAATTGACAAATGAGATATAACTTTCATTTTGAAGGAAACCATATATAACTTCTGCTGAACTCTCTGAAGGGCATCTATTGGGGAGTCATTGGGCCGCGAACCAAATAACATCTTGAACTGACTAGTCTATTGATGCTTCTCTACGCATCTTCTCATTTTTTCTGTCCCTTGGGACTACCAATATATCATACGCCCTCTCCTTTCCTAAATATTTCTCTTGGCCTTGAAAGCCGAGTACTCTCAGGCAGTCGCCTTCAATACCATTCTAACCACATGTCCGAACATGTACTGTATTAAATAGGTATTGTAAACCTCCATGTTTCTCTAGATGTGAGGAACTCAAAAAGCGGAGTGAACAACTCTCTCATTAATCCAAGGTCTGCTGTGATTGGCACACACACTTGCTCATAGTACATGTGAGTCAGTTTTATCATCTCTCATCTTACTAAAAACTTGATAAAATTATATACAGGTGTGTGAAGAGATTTATATAATAGGCCCAAATACAACTTGTGGTGGATTTTGTTTTCGAAATCAAACTCGAGAGATCTTATCTTTGAGGGTTATTAATCTGTAAAACTATTTGCTAAATGACCCGAATTAAGTTGGATTCAATAAAACACTATTTAACTAATCCTGCAATCAATAACATAAATCACAATAAAATAGAATGAAAAAAGGAACAAATCATAAACAGACTTGGTAGAAGCTTCAAGCAATGTCACGTGTTTAGGCAGCGAGCTCCTACTCCGTACCTACACAACATGACTAAATACTAACGCCTAATTCTAACTGTATGATACGCGAATGAAATACATGCATGTAAAATCATTATATCATCACGAATACTATAAATACTACAATCAACATCAGACAATCAACAAATGAGTTAAATAAGCAAATTAACTATCTAAGATCTTCCTATCATTACTTTAAACTCGATGACTACGTCACAAACTTATCATCATTTCTTATCCATTTTTATTCTGAATTAACTTTCTAATTAAATAATTAATTAACCTACACAATTATAACCCTAATCCCTAACTTCATAATTTCAAACATCGTTACCATTCCACTTAAATCCCCATCATATAGTACACCAAAATAAGTGGATAATTAAATCACTCAATTCTAAAATCAGTACATACTTTCAAATCATGAATAAAGTTCACAATTAAATTCATTTCATCAACTAATTTCGTTATCCATTCATCATCCTAATGGGAATATATCTTAATGAACTTAAATGACAATTGTGTTGGTAACAAATAAGTCAATATTTAATTTTCCTCTATACCTCTACTTATGATATTTTACACTTAAATAAGTTTACTAATCTTTAATTATGACATTTTATATGTAATTAACGTTATAATCCTAATTATGATATTCCATACTTAATTTCCATTATTAATTACTTTGTACTTAGTAATTAATCGACAACAAATATAACACTAATAGACAGTTTTTTTCACAATTATAAACATTATCAATTTATACATAATAATATATATCAGAGTTTGGGCTCTGAGATAGGAGTTTAGGAGTGCTGTGGTAGTTTCATGTTAGGTTGTGCGAGTTTGTGACGTTTTGTAGAGATTCCATTTTTGGTAGTACAAGTGTTTTACTAAAGTCTGGCTGGGTGTTTGCCCTGATCAGTGCACAAGTGAGCTTTTTGACCGGGTAACTTTGGAAGATTCATAGGCAAAGTAAATATCAACTTATATTTATTTATGGCGAGGTTAGTAAAATTTACAATCTTATTTGTACCTGTGTTAGTTTTTTAAATGTGAATCGTTTTGCACAATTTTTACTTGCAAGTCCGTTAAACAGATTACTTGCTTCTTATCCATATAAATTTAATTTACGTGCTTATGAACCTAAAAATGAAAGATAAAAGAGATTCACATCAACTTTATAACTTAAATTCATTAACAAGTGTAAGCACAATAGATCAACAAATATAATACTATTTACATTAATAATCTTGTTTAATAATATAAATTAGATTTACCGTCCCACTAAACCCCCTCAAGCTTTATATAATATACATATTATTTAGATGCTGTGTTTCGGTGTTGTTGCACTTTTCTTGAAACAAACTTTAGTGTTGTGCTTGTGTAAATAGATTGGAGTGTTAGGGTATATACCAGTAATAACTTGAGCAAGTAGTTTGCCAATGGTCTTGCGATTATATTTTACTCGTTTTAAATATCTAAGTTGGGGTTGACATATTCTATTATTTGTTTATATTAGTTTTTAGTGATGAAAGACAGATGGGTCCGTCCAAAAACAAGTGTGATGTCTCATGTTCTTCTTTGAGTTACTTGGTGATTTTTTTTTTTTGGGAACCAGCTACATGATAATTTTGATGGAGTCACGTAAGGAGTTCATGACAACCTGTGTGCGGCAGAAACAAGGGTATAGTATAACCCCTGCAAGGAAGGAGGTGGTCTTATGCCCGCAGCTTTACCCTTATTTTTTTTTGGGAGAAATTATTTTCACATTTCTCAAGCATTTGAGATACGAAAGTGTAGCTCAAGCGTCAATAGATAAAATCGTTTCTGTAAATAAACATCCCATCTTAGGATGTGTTTTATGATCTTGAACAGGGTCCCAACTATTCAGCTCAAAATATCACCGGAAAATGCAACAGCTTCAAATGGCAAGTGAATGGTATTACATGAAATTCTACGCGGTTGTTCAAGCTGTTGGGGGTGTGATTAACTTAGAGAGCGTTTTCTTGCAATGGAAGGTATGGCGATGTTTGCATCAGGTATTTGTTTCCACTGTCAGTAAGCTTTTGTCCCTGCTAACCCCCAAACCTTTAACCTTCAACTTGCTTGACCGCCTATGAATGTGCTTCAAGTCTTTCGTGGAAGAAGCTTGAATGTGGAAAGTACTTTTCATGAGCTGTCTTTTCATGACTCACGGGGCGTGGATCAAAGTAGAAGTTAGAAGAGATACGAGAAACACGAAGGGGGCACCCCTGTGGGTTACGACAAGCGGGATGAGGAAGTTTAATCACCCGACGAGAAGATAAGAGGAGACGGTCCCGGGCTAAATCGATAAATGGCATTTGGTTGGACGTCCTGGTCATATTGGGTCAGAATTGCGTACCCTGTTTCTATTTGGTGGTCAACTCGACTATCGATTGGTGAAACTGGCAATGGTCAGATGGACTTTTTTTTAAAAAATTTTTTCCCTTTATTGTTAAATAGTTGAACAAACATAATAAAATTAAAAATTTTAAAGATTTAATTAAAATTATTCCCTTATAAATTTCCTGTAATCACATTTATTGCGAGAGTAAGTTTTTGTTTTTGTTTTCTTAAAGAAAAAAGGAAGTAGATAGAAAATTGATTGTTACTTAATTTGATTTATTTAGGACAACCAATTTTTGGCCAGATTTGGCTAATTCCACTGGTCTTGTTGGGGGCCATGTATTTTCTAACTAAGGGTGATTATCAGTAAGCAATATTAGCTTTTAATTAAAAGACGTGGACCAAGCTTGTTGACTTGTAATTCTTATCTTTTTATAAAGAAATTTGTCCAATTCAAACAAACCGTTTAAAATCACAATTCTAAGTTGAGGTTAATTTAGACATGTATATGATATTTCCCCTTTCCTTAACAATATGGCTCTTTATAATAATAATATATATATTTTTCCTTTAGAAACCCCCTTTTAAATGGCTGTATCTAGCTCTTAATAGTACCTAGTGGTGACGAAAGAATCAAGTGTAATTATCAACAAAAAAAATTTTCAATAATGATAAGTTTGTTTGCTAATTAAAAAAAATTAAAAAAGTAACCACTCGGGGCGATGTAGGTGGCTATCACCATGAACCCTTGGCCCTTAGGCAGCATGAGGTTGGCGGCCACAAAATTTATTATTATTTTTTAATTTAAATTTAATTAAGGGTATTAAAGACAATTGATAATTTCCCTCGTATTTTTGAAGATTATAAGAAAATCAAATATATAGGATATAAATTCCATCATTTGTGATCTACATAAAAAAAGTTCCTTATTATTATATAATTGGTTAAAAAAAGGGGGCGATTACACCTTTCAATTATAGAGGGCATGACACGGCCCGTGCATTGCTTTAGCTAAGGGTCAGGCGACCAGAGTGGCCGGGCCAAACTCAACAGGTCCGTTCTACAATTTCAAACATTGGTATTTTCAGCGACCACGTCACACCTCTCCCCCGCCATCCATCCGATCTCCCCCAGAAATCCACGCGTCGGTAATCTAACGGACAGTCAAGTCTCCGCCGACGCGCCAAAAGTCCACGTTCCCTCCACACCACCCGACAAGATCTCGACCTCCCCGAAACAAAAGCGAACAACAAAATCTTCGAACCTCTCCAAATCTCTCGATTCGACAGCCTCTCTTCTTCTTCTTCTTCTTCTTCTTTTGTAGATTTTGATTCAGTCTCGTCCGATCTCTTCTCTCCCCAACCTCTCCAATGTCGGTGAGTACTGCATGCGAGTCATTTGATCTAATGGGACGTTGCTATTTGTTGAGATGATTGGTTTATTTTGATCTTTTTCTCCTTATGGTTGAAGTGTATTTTGTGGAGTTGGATGATTGATTGTTTGATGAGCTAGTGTATAGCATACACAACATCTATGCATGCCAGAACTTTTGGCCCTGTTTGAAATATATTTCGTATGAATCCTAGAAGAAGATCTATGTTGCCGACTCCTTTAGGAAGTGGCAAAAGAAGGAGTAGTTGGAGGAGAGGAAGAATTAGTAATTTTAATTGTCTTAGTTTCTATATTTTACTCCCTGCACGAGTTATTTTGGACTTGTTGCTGGCCCTTGACTTGTAGACTGGTCTTCTTATGATTTATAGAGTTTGCTAATAAAGAGAAACATAGGTCGTGGGTGCTTGGTATACTTGATAATTTTTGCATATTTTAAATTGGGGATCCATTGGTTTTAGTTGTCATGAAACACTACGATTATGTTTTGAAGTTTACCATTCCTACTTGCGGAAGTATATCAGAATATTGGACTTGTGACTGTTCTTGATGCATAGTGTGGATTGTCTTGATAGAAAGATATTGTACTGAATAGTTTGGTTCCTGATTAGTTTGTGAACTTTACATACTGTATCAACACATTACAGGTAACCACAGTGAAGGTGAGCAATTTATCCTTGGATGCAACTGACCAAGACGTGAAGGAATTCTTTTCCTTTTCCGGTGATATTGAATTTGTAGAAACAAAGAGGTTGGTCGCATGTAAAGACTTTTGCAGAGCTGTGTTTGTTAAATATTGAATGAGAACTTAATCAACTGTTTTTTTTTTTCATTGGCAGTGATACTGAGCGGTCTCAAATTGCATATGTGACATTCAAGGATCCACAAGGGGCAGAGACTGCATTGCTTCTATCGGTACAAGACATATATATACTTCATAATATGGTCATTTGCTTGTTCTACGACAATCATCATTGTTAATGAAGCTAGAAGTCTACTTGGTTATATAGAGATACTTGTATGAGATTTTATTGTCTGAAAGTGATCTTTTTCCTCATCGGCACATGTTATATCTATAATCAAATTTGTGCGTGTGCATCTTGGTGGTGACTTCTGCATTTATTTATTGTAGTGAAGATGGGGAACATTTGCTTTTGCTTGATCTTGTTGCATAGCTAACCTTGCATAAGCTATCTTAGGGTCTATTTGGTTGTCCTGAAATTACATGAAAAAACTGTAAAATTTGGATGTCAAAAATTTCCTTGTGTTTGGATGTCTTGAGTTTTAGTCAAAAAAAATTTCAAGTAAATTAAAGTAAGTCTATTTAAAAATTTTACAAAGCACCATTTTGTTATGAAAAACAAAAAAATTAAGGAAAATTTTGTGACGCACATGCACATGGGAAGGAATATTTCATTTTCATCTTATTTTATTACTATCCAAACATGTAATGGAAATTTTTAAAATTTTCATATCATTTCATCTCTTTGTATTTCCATTTCATATGAAATTTTTTTTTCATTTACACTATTTTCATGCCAACCAAACAATCCCTTAGAGAAAACCTACAGAAGTTTTGAACTATTGTTCTGTTATATGCAGTGTGCATTTAACTACTTCATGTTGATTTGCACTGAGTATCTTTTTTTTTTAAATTTTCAATGCAGGGAGCAACTATAGTTAATTTGTCTGTCACGATAACTCCAGCTCCTGATTATCAGTTGCCTACAGTTCCTTCAGCTCCCCCACAAGTATGAGTTCTCTTGTTCACTCACTTGTATGAATTCTTAAAGTGTTATGGTATCTCATATTTGTGAGTTGCAGGAAAATGATAATAAAATAGTTGCTGGTGCTGGATCAGCTGTCCACAAAGCTGAAGATGTTGTCACAAGTATGCTTGCCAAGGGATTTGTCTTAGGGAAAGATGCGGTAAATAAAGCCAAATCTTTTGATGAAAAGCATCATTTCACTTCGACTGCCGCTGCTAAAGTTGTTTCACTAGACAAGAAGATTGGTCTGTCTGAGAAAATTAGCATGGGAACATCAGCTGTTAATGACAAAGTCAAGGAAATGGATCAGAAATTCCAGGTTTCTGAGAAGACCAAAAATGCATTTTCTGCTGCAGAACAGAAGGTTAGCAATGCAGGATCTGCCATTCTTAAGAACCGTTATGTGTTCACTGGGGTCTCTTGGTTTGCGGGAGCTGTTAACAAGGTCGCAAAGGCTGCTGGGGATGTGGGTTCCAAAACAAAGGAAAAAGTTGTTATGGCTGAAGAGGAACAGAAAAGGGGAATGGTGGATGAGTTTGCTCAGGTTCATCTCTCAGAGTCTCCTAAATCTGTACCTGATACTCCATCAGGTGAGCGTTCTTCGAAACCTCCTCCACCCCAAGGCTTGATCCTTTGACTTGAAACGTAGTTGTAAATATTTTGGGTTTGTGAACTAGTTTTATATACAACTGGCAAAATATGACATTTAGCTCATACATTACTGTTGATTGATGCTTTCTTATGATAACATTTTGGTATTAAAAAATTTTCCATGAGGAATGAAAACCTCTTTGTTAAATATTTCCTCATGAATGAGTCATTTTCTGACTTTTCAAATGTTTGATGTAGCAACGGTTGATATGCATGAATTGGCGAAGTTGTTTCCTTTTGCTTTCCTCTTAGCTGTTATACTTCCATAATAAATCAGTTTTCTTGTTCATGACCATGAGCTTGCATTTGACTGCCCACTGAAATAATTTATCTTTGAATGTTCAAAAGCTTGTTTCTTAAGTTGCGGGAAACTAAATGAACCAAATTATAGGCTTTATTCTAATGTGAATTAAAACGCGGCAGGTTTATCATTACTTCCTTGGTTTGTAAAACTGCTGCTGGTATAATTTGATCTGAAATAATATATTTTGGTTGCTGTTGGTTCTTTTCAAGATATGTATGACTGGTAGTCAGGTACTTTGAAACTTATCTGAAACTTGCTACTTTTGGGCCACATTTGAAGCATATGTTTTATGCTATTCTAATATCTAATCTTGTCTAAGTGGGGTCTTAAGTTTTATGACCATGGACCCACTTTAATAGTTAAAAAAAATTTATTGGAGAGCAGCCTGTGCGAGCTACTGGTCATATTACTTTCGTAAAACCAACGTTGTCAAGAGTCGTAATTAGGTGTGGTTGTAGAAACGTTATTATTCATTTATTTGAAAATTTTAGTCAGGCCTTATTTTTAAAACGAATTTTGTAATTCAGCATGAAAAACTGCTCAAGTTTAGATCATTTACAACCCTCATTTACCTTTCCATCTGCACGAGTCGGGGAGCACAAATCTATTTAATACATAACAGTCTAATTTGCAAACATCAAATTCACAATTAACATATATTTTCAATGTAAAAGGACGCTCCAAATTAGTGCAAGCTTTTTGAATTAGACAATGTAAATAGAAAACATTAGCTATTTATCGTCTATTCTTACCGTTTCACCAATTTATCATTTATTTATTTTAAAAGTGAAAAACATAATTATATTGATTAGTATTAACAAGAAGCATTATTATTAATATGTTCAATTAAGATTTATTATTATATTTTTGAAAAATTGGTTTAAAATAAATATATGGCTTAAATGATACCAAGTCCATGATCTTGATAAGAGTTTTGTGTTGTCCAAGATTTGTCTAAGTGAAATTAAATTTTATAAATTATTAACTATTTAGTATTGGTCAAATTAGTCAAAATTGGGTAACAAGTAATTAAGAAAGCATTAGGTAATGTGATAATGTTTAATGGTCAAAAAAATAATAAATAATAATAATAAATATTTTTGACCACACCTTAACTACGTTGCATGTACCCTACCTACAGTCTTATCAATTATTAAAAATAAAATTTTAATTAATTATAAAATAATGGTCCCCAACTTCAATAATGGTCCCTCCACAAAAAAAAAAAAAGGTGGGGACAACTGCAATAATACACCCATGCATCATAATTGACAGCTGCTGTACAGGACAGCCATAAACGATACTTAACAAGGAGTTAGCTGCTAATTTTTCTTGAAGACACTTGGTAAGATTCAAGGGTACTAAACACTGTCGGTGGCAAGTGTTTGAGGGATGATGTAACAAGTGTATCTTGACAAGGAAATCCAAATGGGAACAATAACATGCCTTATCCTTTGTCCTTTTCTATGTCCATATATATATATATATTACGTCTTCAATCCATCACATCACTCGTCACTTAATCAACACAAACATCTCACAAGAAATGAATAAATTTCATCTTATTTTTACTTTCTCCTGCTACTCTGAATTGCCCTGAGCACTGTTCTATTTCGTTCAGGATTCAAGTTTTATGGAAAGGGTGGAATGAAGCTCTCGTTTGAATAGATGCCACATAGAATAAGAACTCTTCAAATTCTAAATGAATATAACCAACATGTTGCTTTGTCAAAGTCATCGTCACTTCGCATATCTTTCTCTTCTATTTCTGCAGCTGGCCACCTGCTCTTCTCAAAATCAAGCAGCTAATCGTGTAGTCAAACAAGAAATCTTATGCAACATCAATTATATTAGCGCATAGGAGCAGCCCCATCAAATTTAGGACACAACACTCTTTAAACGAAGGATTGGGATGGATGGATAAAAATCTATACACGATCACAGCTCAAACTCAAGCAGCTACCCAAATAGTTCAATAAGCAACATTATGGAACATCCACTAATTTTGATCAAAGGATCAAAAAACCCATTAAATTGATAGCAGTTTCAGAACCTTTTTAACAAGAAGGTTTGGGATCAGTAGACAAGAAGCTGTACATGACCATATCACAGGTCCTCCCTTTGAGCCTGTAATACTTCCTAAGCACACATTCCTTGTGGAATCCAGCCTTCTCCAGCACCCTCTGGGAAGCCGGATTCTGCACATCCACCAGTGCCTCCACCCTCTCCAACTCCGGCCACTCGTCGAACACCGACGACACCACCATCTTCACAGCCCTGGTGGCAATGCCATGGCCCCAATGGGCAGAGGCCAGGACGTAGCCAAGCTCGGCACGGCAGGCATTGCTGCCTGTGCCGGGGTGAGGGAGATGGCGCCGACAGGCCGGCCGTCAAGGCAGATCGCCTGGAAGTAAGGGTGGGGGAGGACATGGTCATTGATGTAGGCTTTCGCTGCTTCTGCGGAGGTGCAGGTGTTCCATGAGCAGAAACGGGACACAGTATCGTCGGTTGCCCATACCATGAAATCGTCAATATCAGACATGCCCAAAGGACGCAAAGATACGGACATCTTCAATCTCTTAGGACTAGCAATGTAGTACTACTAATACTACTAACCAATGATCCGGTTTGATCAGAAAATGAAGTATAGAGATTGTTGCAAGGGTTGGAGGTAGCATCCATTGATCTTTTATACTAGGCTACTGGTTGATTATCCAGTAATTGAGTCCATGGAGGAAGGTCAGAAGAAGGTCTTGCAGCCACCCTTGTCTGACTATGTCAGACATGGGTAGTGTCTTGGTCGAACATGTTTCTTGAGAAAAGATGTAAGGCATCGGCTTGCCATTGAAGTTGCCATCCAGTCATTGAGTCCATGGAGGAAGGTCAGAAGAAGGTCCTGCAGACACCCTTGTCTGACTATATCAGAGATGGGTGGTTTCCTGGTCGAACAAGTTTCTTGAGAAAAGATATAAAGCATCGGCTTGCCATTGAAGTTGCCATCTCAACCTTGTTCCTGAATCTCAATGTCTCAAGCAATGCTCTCTTTCTTCACAAGTGCTACTAACTTCAATGTTCGAATTTGGTAGATAAGAAATTGCTTCAACAAATGAAATCCAAATTGAAGAGAAGATGCTTCTTACAAATCTAGTCGATGGAATCACAGGGAAAAACCAATTTGCATTTTATTATTATAAACAAAATGCTCAACCCCAAGAAAGCAGAGCAGGTGAAGGACCAGAGGTGCCAACAATAATGTCTGAACCATCTTTTCTTCCTCAATACCAAATTTCTCTTCAAAAAAGAAAAAAGGAAATTGCAGAGAAAGATGCTAAGTGATTTATAATCAATGTAATCACGAATAACCAATTTGTAAGATTATTTACTATACACAAGCTGCCCAACTCCATGAAAGCAGAGCAAATGAAGAATAAAAAGATTCAGACATTGAACTTGCCGAGTTTCCTCGGCCGAGACCGCCGGCGGTCAGTCCTCTCCACCTCCCCCAACCTCCGGGGGCCGTGAATCGCCTCCATCTCCGCCCTCATCACTCTCCCCGCCGTCGAACCTGCGCCAACAGACTCTTTAACCAAAAAGATCCAAAGAGGGCACAGCACGGACGCGGCATTGTACCTTGTATGATGGAGAAACGAGTGGAAGCAGCGCCGGCGCCAGCTTCAACCAAATCTGCACCGAACATTACCAAAAAAGCAGGCAAATTTAGCTTGACCATGATCGAAAGAACTCGACTTTTATCAACCAGCAATGGCGGTGTGTAGTACCGGCTCGTGAAGGGTCGTGGGATGCGAGGAAGAGGACGAGGAAGCAGAGGAGGACGACGCATGGGATGAGATGGATCGTCTTCTCCGGCGCCGGAGGAGGGTGGGGCGGCTTCTCCGACTTGCCACCGCCGCCGTCTTCGTCGGAGAAGCGCCGGTCATTGCCGTCGGCTACGGCCGGCGCCGGCGAGCCCAGGGACTGCCGGTGCATTGGGTCCGTAGAGAGAGAGAGAGTAGAAGGATTGATGTACATACAATCAACACACACTTGTGCTTGTGCTACAAATAATGGATACAAACCTTTTTCTCTCTCTAACAATAATACTTTCTCTTTCTATCACTAAAAAATAGAAAATTGTAGAGAGAGAGAGCTTAGAAAAGACACAATTTTAGAGAGAGAGGCAAAGAGAAATGACAGGCTGGCTGGAGAAAGACTGGATTTGGATGCCCGCCACCATTTTTTTTGTGCGATGTATTATTCATTTGTGCATTTCTGTTTCTTTTTTCTTATTTTTTATTTCAAATCTTGTTTCTATCAGTAAACACTCCTTTTATACACGTTAGATTTGAGTTTTATTTTAAATCAATTTTGTTTATAGAATAATATAATTATGTATTAAAATATATAGTCTTGTTAGAATTTTTACAGGTAATTGTAGGTCAAGGATTTATTATAACAAATACTATAATAAATTCCATGTAATACTTTTTTAATTAATATAAATTATCTTAATTATTATAAATATTTTACTGTGTCAGTAGATATTTTTAAAGACAAACAATCTATCTTTTCACATAGCTCTCACCCCAATAAAACAAATATTCTTTTAATAGGTCCCTCTTATTAAATGCATGTTACTATTTTTCTTCACGTGGGATTATATATCCAAGGCTTGTGTGTGTCTATATATATATATAATAAAATTTTTATATAAAATATTGAATCTAGTTGAACAAATTAAGTTTACTTTCTATTTATTTAACTTAAAGATAAGTTTGGAATAGAGGTTTTCTTATATAAAGTTAAATCAAACTTTGAACAAGCACTGAATTGTTCCCAATCATTTTGAAGATGTATAAGGATATGTAAGGCAAGTGGCTAGGGGTAAAATATTTTTGGCTTATTTTATACGGAAGCTCTTAATTTCATGGCTGTTTTGACTACAGAAATAAAATATTTACCCAAGTGTGAAATAGGTTCAATAGTCAGAATTAGTCATAAGATTGGTTGCAGGAAGGTGTAAGGATAATTGAGGTTGGTTAGACATAATTGTATTCAATGAAATTAATTTAATGTAGTTTTATGTTTGATTCAAAGTCAAATGAAACAAAATAATATTCTCAAAGACTAATAATTTATTTGAAATATAAATAGCCAACTTTAAGGTCTTACTAATATTAATAGTAAACTCAATGAATAGTTAGATATGTTTGATTAATGGCATTTTAGAGTGGTAATTTACTCACAATTAATTGGATATCAGAGTCATGTAGGATATAAGACCTTACAACAGATTAGCACGCATGAGTGAATATTATACTACATAAACTTTAATTTAATTTGCAGTTACTTAACAATGGCTAAGGTAATTCCTCAGTAATTTCCCATTTGCTAATGATAGGTTTTGGGTCCATACCTTGGCTTGTCAAAACTTCTACCAATAATGACTAGAGTAAGATAATGGTGCTAGCATTGCAAATGATTCACTATAAACATTAAACTCAGCAAAGTTGCTTGGGATACCCCTTTCAGTTTTTATAGAAGAATGCACATGTAACTTGCAACTATTGTTCAATGACTATACTTCAATTATATTCACAAGTTCTGCCCACTTGATGAAATCATATGATTGTAATAGTTCTCCGCTCTTAGCTCTGTGAGATTTACTCACAAGTAGTAAGATACCAACTATATGATATTTTTTATAAACACACACACACACACACAGAATTTAGCTAGAGGGGGCTGCTCCTAGTGGAACCGAAGGTGTGGTAGGTTATAATAAAAGTAGAGGGAGTGGAATGGACAATTGTTTAGATATAATTGCTCTTACATGGACAATAGTTGGTCGGGGTTCCCTTAGGATTCCCTTATTTCACATTCCTAGAAAAGAGAGGATCAAATCGGCCTTTCTTAACAACTTGACATATTACCCCCCGTCAACCCTTTATAGGGCAGATGATATGGTTTTAAGTTGGGTGTCCATTGGGTAATAACTGACCTGACTAAATTCCAATTGTTAAAGTTTTGAAAAATGATAATAAGGTTTGGTCCGAGAGAATTAGTTACCAGGTTGTAAATAGCCTAGTTTGGTATTACCCAATTCCTATATTATAATTTTTATTATAAAAATTAATATATTGTTACTTTTTAAACTAATATTTATTAATAGAATTATCAAATATCCTACTTATATTTTAAAAATATTTTTTTACTGAACTTTATTCTTTAAAACACATATTATTATATAATTTAAATACTTTTTCGAGCATATAATTTAAATAGTTAAATAAATATCATTTAATAAATGGTCGGATTTGGTTTTATCTTGACAGTGAATTGTCGGGACGAGTATTGAAAGTAAAAAATTAAATAGTAAATAGTTAAGTTTGGTTTATTAATTTAATTTAAATAGTAGGTTTGGTTTATTAATTTAATTTAAATAGTAGGTTTAGTTTATTAATTTAATTTAAATAAGAGGTTTGGTTTAGGTAATATCCGATCAAACCGTGACCGATAGACACTCCTAATTTTAAGATTCAATTGCACTCAACGTACAACATATTTCTAACAAAGAGGAAGATACAAACGTTCGGACATTAAACAAGCACCAAAAATTGTTGGGGCATTGCTAATCTATAAGCTCTCATGCAGTTCAATTCCCTGTTGTATGGGGCTATAGCTACTAACAAGCTCACAGGATGAGCACTTTAAAGCTTGTCCATATGCTGCCCGTGAGAGACCGCTGCCATTGTTGGCCAAGTTCAACCCCCTAAGTTATCCTTCTTATTTCTCATCTCAAGCATGCTTCTCGTATTCCCCATATTAATATTAATATTCTGTTTGTCAATTAGTTTTTGGCAAGGTAGGACTAGGTTTCGGCATTGGTAGGACTATAAATATATTATAAAATGTCATGTTTATTTTTTATTTTATTTATATTTGTTATTTTCTAATTAAAAAATTAAAATGAAATTTGTTGCCACTACAAAAAAAGGTTATATAAGGCAACGTAATAACGGTAATCTCGTCTGTTGCCGCATTTAAAGCCAACATAAACGACGAGCTATTTATTTTCTCGTCAACGGTTCAACCATTTACGACGATTTACAGACAAAATATATGGCAACATAATACTCGCTTAATTTTTTTATCTGGCCCGCAATAATTGCACAGACTATTACTAACGTGATAGAAGGTATTATCTTATATGCTAATTGGTAAAAATATATACCTAAAAAAATGACTTGATAAATAACTAAAATGTGCATGCTTATTTTTTTTAAAGGAAACAATGCTAACAATACTCAATGCATCTTATGTACTTCAGCCACAACTCAAGCAGCTTATCTGAGCTACAACTTATACTTAGAACAATTTACGGGCACTGCTAATCAAAATCCACATAGATAAATGTAAAAATAAATAATTAAGATACTTATTGATTTTCAAATCGATCAAATGCTTTTAATCATTTCATTTTAATTATCAAAGTAATTATAATAGAAATTAATACAAAAATATCTTTAAACTATTGCATTTTTTAAAAATTCATAAATATGTTATTTTGATATTTAAAAAATTAAAATTTATCAATCTTTAACTTTATCTACTCTTATTAATAAAAGGAGAAACTCATACTGTGGTGAGATTAAAAGTAGGAGAATTAGTCAATTAAAATACAAAAAATTTAAAAATTATAATAAAATATTGTTAAGTATTTAAAGTATATAATATTTACCTATATTTTTAATATTATTTTGTACTTTATGAGTATAAATATTATTAATTAAGTGACATTTCATTTTTCTAATTAATTAATATTTTATGAAATATACTTAATTTTAGAGTTTTAATGCAGAAAAAAGAAATAAATTAAGTTTTGGAATTGAAAAGTCATGGTTACCTAATGGTTACTATAAGGAGTTCACAAAGCTCGATAAAGATTGATATACACTGCTTTGGCTGCATTTGAATATGTCGAGGAGTTGGAAATTTGAATGGAAATCATAATTAATTTGAATACATTGATTTATAAGAAACTTTCTTCAATTCATGTATCTTGTGACCATCTCATCTTTTATATAAAGGGGTAGTCATTTGTTGTTTGAGATATCTCAATTTTTGGCTTAAAAGTAGTTCTAGTTTTTTGTGATTTTTTTCCTTTTATAATGAAAAGTAGTCTTCTTATAATGTTTTCTATTTTTATTATGGAGTAATCGTGTATTTTGTTCTCGAGAAGAATAGATACTTAACATGATTTAATTGATAGTCATTTCAACCTCTTATTCTTTTATTCAATTGGTTTGTTTGAATTATCATATTCTTAATATTAAGAATAGATTGATCGCCTATTTATTAGATCGTGAGGTTTAATTAGATTTTAGGAGAAATTAATTAGATTAGTCATTGATAATTTATTATACGACAAGTCAAAATCTTGTCGAAATCTCTGATTTTATCGTTGTGGTTTGGAGATACATCTTTTATTGATTAATCAACTATCATTGGAGGTAGAAATTAAGGCAAAATAATAGAAGCATAAAGGAGTGGGAGCCACCATGTTATATAATTATCCTAGATCGACAATTTCTTAGAATTAAAAATAAAGAGTAAGATTTAATGAATATTAAATTTATGTTAAAGGAAATTCGACTTTAGAATGAACTTCATTATTATAATTCTTTCTTTAATTTAAATTTATTACTTAGATTTCTTGAAGTCGATTGTTTCTGTTTTGTTTTTAATTTAATTTTCTTTAATTAATTTAAGAAAATTCATCTCTCTATGGGACGATACTCGATTTTATCATTATGTTACTTGTTTTGACCGTGTATACTTGCACGTCATTGAAATTATTCGAACAAATACCTTTGGTAGAAAGTCATAGGTTCGAATCTCATTAATGTTAATTTCTTAAAAAAATATATAAAAATAACTTTTAACAGTGGAAGGACACGAATTTAAATCTTGCTAACGTTAATTTCTTTAAAATAAAGTAAAAATACATTTCACGGTAGAATGTCACAAGTTTGAACCTAGCTACCTTCAACTTCTAACTTCCTACTAATAAGAGTATCTCTTCTAACTTCCTAATAATAAGAATCTATCTTATTGTCTTAAAAAATATAATAAAAAAATTAAATAATTATTATTCATCTTTTTATTTAAATAAAATATATTTTTAAAGTCAATGATAATCCATAACTAAGCATGTTATTATAGTCAGCCTATCCTATTATTTAATGAGAATTTATATATAAAATTAAAATTTATGTATTACACGTTGTGCATGATGCGACATCTTACTTAGTATATTTTAACTTCCTTACATATGAACTTATTACGTGGGAACGTACTAACAAGGTTCAAATTAAATGTTCTTTTATATTAAAAGAAAGTTTTAGATGACCGCATTGAAAAATCAAAAAGAAAATCAAGAACCTACAACATCACGAATGATACATGGTCTTCGTCTATATCTTAAGGGAGGCAATTGGCACGCTAATTTCAGTAGTCCAAGCGTCGTTAGCAAACAATTGACAATAAACAGAACAAGCCAAGAAAAGATATGAATGACAATATCAACAAGTATGAATTTTGATATTATGCTTGGAAAAGAAATTGAATTTTGATAAGAATTATGCGTTGATAAAAAAATTGATATTATGCAACTATTGTGTAGAGTTAGATGCATGCTGGGACCTGATAGAAACCTTGTTGAACCACTATTATTAACATTATACAATAACACTTGTGATAACTCCTTTTTGATAGACACCGGGTGTTCAAGTTTTTCTTTATGTATAAGTGTACATGCAATGGCCGGAATTAAGGCCTGCCACGACTCAGGTTAACTTGCAAGCTTTTGTGACATGACTCTACTTAGGTTAACTCGCAAGTTTTTGCGACATGATTCTACTCAACTTGAACTTGAATAATTTTAAACTCGATTGAAAATTCAAAACTCGATTCGCTTATTAAATGAGCCGAGTTCGAGTTGGGCAAAATTCAACTCAACTCGAATCGCGCCCAACCCTAATTGCAATAATGTAGCTGATTGGTTCTATCACCAACCAATATTCTTACATGTCATATTATATATTCATTTTGAGTGTGTACATAAGAATGTCTCTTTACATGAAATTAAATCGTATCGTCTATTGAGTTAGATAAAACTTCCTTTTTGAGAGCTTAAATAAATATCTCATTTTTATAATTACCCAATTACTATGAATTATATATAAAATATTCATTTTAACGAATTTAGTAGTTTTAAAAAAGGATACTTGGTAGTTTTATAAATTACGAGCTGAAAATTTTTCCTTATTTGGCAAACTATACAATCTAGACTCTATTTTTCATCAGATATAGAATCTGGAATATAGAGGTGTAGAGAGAATGCGTGGAGAAGGAGCAAATTAATTAATTAGTTTATATTAGAGAACCTCATTTTTAGTTTTGGCTGGCTATCAATATTTTATTTTAATTCAATAATATGTTATATCTAGTGCTTCCACCTACCCTACAAAATAATCAACATTATATATATATATATATATATATATATATATATTCCCAAATGTTGATTATTTTGTAGGATAGGTAAGCAGTTAGACCCATGTAATGAGCGAGCTATGTTTGACAAACTTAATAAATTTTTTATTAAAAAATAAAAGTATTAATATATAATATTAAATAAACTTTAAAACTTCTTTTTAAATAAAGTATGATAAATAAATGTATAATAATTCTATAATTTTAAAAGTTAGTAAAAGCTTAACAAATTTCATTTTGTCAAAATCAAAGCTAATATTTGCATTAAAGTTTAATACAAATTGTCTTGCACAAAAAGATTCAAATGTCTAAGTGGCCCTCAATTTTTAATTATCAAAATTATACCTAAATGTTCTGTAATTAGCTAAAGTTATGCATTAATTTTTTATTATGTTCAATATGCAATATATTTTAAACAAATTAATAATATATGAATAAATGAAAGTAATTTGAAATGCAAATATCAGTAAATATTTAATTTGAAATTATAAAAAATAAAAATTATATAAATAAATTTTAAAATAAAATATTAAATATTAATATATAATTAGTTAAAACACTCGTTTTAAAGAATTAAAAGTAAACATTGACTAAAATAAAGAGTTCTGGGTGAATAGAGACAAAGTAAAGAGTTTTAGGTGATTGGGAGAGTGAGTGAGAGATTTGAAGGTATGGGGGATTATTAAGAGACAAGTTAGAGAGTTAGAGAGGTGAATGAATTAACAATGTAATATGAGAAGATTGAACTGCGACGAGAGTAAAAAACCATCCTGGAAATAACTCGATTTGACTCAATACTTGATTTGAAGCAGAATTTAATATTAAACGAATTAAGCATGAGGTTGTACCTATACAGCTTGGCTTGACTTAAAGCTAGATATTTTATATAATGAATAAAGTTTTTAACCTATTTATCTTAATTTTTTAGATAAATATAGCTAAATTATAAAATATCATTATATAATATCAAATTGAAATAAATTTATACATAATTAAATTATCCTTTATGCATATCATGTAAAACTTAAAAATATTTTAATTATAAATTAAATTTTAGTATGAATTATACAAAAAATATTCATAAATATGAATCAATTTAATTCAAATTCTAATCGACTTAAATACTTTTTACCTCAATTCAAACTCGAACTCATATGAGCTGAGCTTGAGCGGAGCAAAACTCGACTTAACTTATCCGATAAGCACCCATATATGTATGTATGTATGTATATATATATATATATATATATATATATATATATATATATAGGCATTTTGCACTCACAATTTTATTAGAATCACAAATGGCAAGGTTAATCCGGTGGAAGTTTACGTTGGCTATAAGTCTAGCCCAGTTGATTACAAAGAAAAGACAGGGAAATCCAGCCCACTTATAATTATGTGGGCTTATTTTGATCGGATAGGCTAATTAAGTTCATCGTGCAAAATATCAATTATCTTTTCCATCTTTCAAATCAATTCTGTAAACAGATCTTTGTGACTAGTACCAAAATTAGAGAAAACCCATGTTTTATTTCTATAGTAGAGATGATTGATGTTTGCAAAATGCAAAAGCCATACAACACAGGGGTTAATATGAAAAACATGAAAACAACCTTAAGTTTAGCTTCCCAGTTGGTCAGCCCACATTGAGTTTAGCATAACTTGTGTAAATAGCGATGGTTGCCGCTACACGAAAATCAAGTCATTAGTAGTCACTAACACTTCCAATATAGTAGTCAAAAACTATCTTTTGCCCTCATCGGGATGTTTTGAAGTTGTTGACATTGTTCGTTTGCTAAATCAGTAACATGATAAAACTTGGTAAACTTGTTATTATTGAGTTTCGGATTTGGTGGCTTCAATTTTAACACATGAAAAATATTTAAATTATTATTTGTATTTTCATTTTTACCTTGCAGCTAATAATTTATAACCATTTTTCAAAATTCAAAGCAACATCCAAACCATTTAATAATTATGAGAACTCGGAATTAAGTATACAAATTTTTTATGAGACAAGTTTCACGTGAGCCCACCAATAAGGAGTGATTTCTTTCCATTATTTTATCTCTCTTTATCTTCTGTGTGATAAAATTTTAAAATGGCCCTTTGTCACTAACACTTCCAACATACTTGTTAGATTTTGTTTTTTAAACCGGCGCCTAGGCACGGGAACGAATATACATCCTAGCAATTAGCACCTTCGGGCTCGGGTGCCCAAATCGAGTTTGAGAAACTCCATTTCTGTTTTTCTTCTTTTTAAGTGGTATTTTCTTGAAAGGAAATATTTTTTATGTTAATATTTGTAATTATATTAATGATGTGTAGTTATTGTCACACTCAAAATATTAAAAGTATCTCGAAATATCAAATAGGGATGACTGTTTACTTGTAATTATATTAATGATTTTTGACAATTAAAATTGATTGGATAGATTTTTAATAATCTTGCAGTGTGGCCAGAAGTAGTATAATTTCCTCCTTACCATACTCATAGAAGAAGAAAATTTATTATATTTTAGATACAATTATTGGTAGAAAACTATAGTGTAATGGGTGTAATTTTGTATTGAAAAAAACATCTTGCATGTGCTTTGGATTTGAGCTTTCTTCAAATTTTCTTTATCAACTCGTGTATTTTCTTATGACTTCATTCTATCAAGCGGGCAATTTCCAATAATTTCTCTAACATTTTCTAACAATGCTTACTAAAAGTATTTGCTAATATATATTGAAAATAGAACAATCTAAATCTTCACCGTGAAATGCATCAGACAATAAAACATGTAATGACAAAGTTAACACAAATAATAAAAGAGCTAAGCTTGAAAAACACATGGCATGTACGTGTAGAATGCCCTGCATTTTAAGATATAAAAACACGAGCACTGTTGGATGGACCCGAGAGTTCCCTCAAACACTTCAGTAATATTATAGCTAATGCACATATATGCTTAAATAACCAATTGTGTTGCACATATATGCTCGCCATATGATCAATGAAGTGAGTGAGGGAACTCCGGGGAGCTTCCAACTTATACAACATCTTTCTTGGTTGCTGAATGACATGTACAGTACCAAAACCTTGCATCTCTATATATACATGCAGCTGGGTAGAAGAGAAGAAGTTGATGTGGTGAGGAAGAAGCGTCCATGGGGGAAGTTGATCATGAACCTAGACGGCAAGCTGCTCAATAGGGAGGATAGAGAATCGGAATCCAATTTGCGGTTTGTGGCGTTGAGTTCAATTACGATGTCTCAGAACTTGCAAAGTGCTTGAAAGGAATTGCTTCGTGACCTCTTTTGCTCGGCAAATTGTTGCAACATAGCGTATGTGTGTGCCAATATGCCCTCATGGTCCCCTTCTTTTGCCCTTCTGATCACAACTTCTGACATCTTTTTCTTGTCTATTTTGTTTATAATTTGACCCCCTTAGTATGGAGGCGTCAAGAAGCGAGATGTGACAAAAGAGTGCCTAGGGTGGCTAGGGCAATTTTTCAAAAAATAAAATTATTTTTCCCCGTAAAATAATAATAGAGCGGATAAACATGCATATCCACACCTACTGATAGGGGTGGGCATGGCGTCCGAATTTGTCCGTCTGTCCGATTTCCGAAGTATGTCCGACCGAATTTGACCTACCGAATTCGACCGAATTAAAACAAACCAAATATGGACATTTTTTGTCGGACCGAACGACCGACCGAGTGTCCGATATTTAATAACAAACTTGTATGATCCATCTTCGAAAAAAATATATCACATTATAAACATAATGTAAAACCAATGATCTGAGTCAGGGTTTTATGCTTATGAACCGATCGGTTCAATCGTCGGTTCAAGTCGAGTATGTTTTAGAATATGTGTACTGAGTCGACGCTGGTCGGGTGTACGAGCCATGAGGGTCATACGTACCCAAGTATATGATGATAACATCATGAATACAATAGAAAAGAATGAGTTATCAGAATATATGAGAGTATGCCAATTATTTTTTATTTTATATATAGTTGATCGTGGAATTAATTTAGGCCATCTACCGCGTTAGGACGCGTTACGGGGAATTTGGGTGGGTTATTAGTTATAGAATGTCATTATGATGTTGTAGTGTTTATTTTATTTTATGGAATTTTTCTGATTTTATGGATTTTTTAGGATTTATTCCGAGTTAGTTATTATTATTGACTCGAGACATTGGCGAGTCAAGTCTTATTTACGATATTGCCATCAATCAAACCTCCGACCCATTCTCTTCCCCGTCCAAACCACGCCGCCCCCTTGCGTGGTCGCTGCCGTCGCCGCCGCCGCGCCGCTCGGCCGCCGATCGTCACCGCCAGGCCCCGCCGCGGCGTTGCCGCCGTCGCCCCGAGCGCCCCCGCCGTCGCCCGGCCTCCACGACGCTGGAATCTCTGCTTGTCGTCGATTCCGCCGCTGCCGTCGCCACGTCGCCCGGCCGCCGATCGTCCCCGCCAGGCCCCGTCGCGGCGTTGCCTTGATGCCCTGAGCGCCCCCGCCGTCGCCCGGCCTCCATGACGCCGGAATCGCCGCTCGTCGTCGATTCCGCCGCCGATACCCTCTGCTCGCGTCGTCGATTCCGCCGCCGGTGACCGTCGCCGCGGCCGTCCTGCTTTGACATTGCCAACCCTCCTACGGCGGCGGAGGCGGCGGCGGCGGCGGTGGAGAGGGTTTGGTCTGTCCGCGGACACTGCTCGGGCCCGACGGACAATTCGATGTCCGAAGTCGGTCGGACAAATTTTGTCCGACGAAATTTTGGACAGACACGGACAATAATTCGTCCGATGTCTGTCCGACCGATGCCCACCCCTACCTACTGATTAGTTTTGCCTAGACCGGAGTAGTCCAAATAATTAGGCTTGACACATTGTGAATATTTGAGGCTCACTCGGCTTGATTATTCAATCTAGCGTTGGTTAGCTTTTAGGAGAAAGTAGAAGGGGTTTCTTGTTAGGTTAGTCCCACATCACTTGTATATATGTTTTAGAAAAATGTTATATTTAGAGCTAGCTTTTTAGAGTAAGACAGACCCTTAAAAGTTTATGAAGTCCAAATTGAACTGTTAACTCTATTAGCCCGAGTTAGAGTCTCTTAAAACCTTACCGTAACTTGTCAACTTTAATATATATGAGGGGAAAGGTGATTTGGATAGCCTCACATTGACATGATGTGAGGAGGAGCTAATTTGGGAAGCATCAGCATGTGTGAAGGAGAGATGATTTGGTTTCTGTATATATTAATTTTAGGTTAAGATACATCAACTCTAGCATGTGTGAATAGGAGATGATTTGGAAGCATCACCATGTGTGAAGGGGAGATTATATATCAATTCTAGGATTAGGTATATATCAACTCCATCATGTGTGAGAACGAAATAATTTGGGTAGTCTGATATGTGAGGGGGTCTAATGGCAACTTGGTTGGATAGCTCAAGTTAAAATCATATAGAACCTCGTAATATGCTCCATCATGTGTGAGAACAAAATAATTTGGGTAGGGTCTAATGGCAACTTGGTTGGATAGCTCAAGTTAAAATCATATAGAACCTCGTAATATGTGAGCCCAACATGGGTGAGGGGGAGATGATTTAATTTAATATGCAAGGTGGAGAATTATTGGGTTGTCCCATGTTAGTTTTAGTAGAGGTCAATGACTCATATATAGGCTATGGTAAAATCTTACTTCTTGAGGTAGTTTTTGGGAGAGGCTCGTGAAGGTTTAATAAGTCCAAATTGGCTTGTAACACTTAAGACTTACACCCACACCTTATGGAAATCTTTTATATATATATATATATATATATATATATATATATATTAAGTCAGTAGTAAAAAATGAGACTTTAAAGTTGGCTTCAAGCAAAGGCTAATTTTATGGTGGTCAAACTGGCTTTGTTCTCCCAATGATGCTTTAAAAAGAAGACTTTGTTTCGTTGAAATGCAATATTGAGATTATAAGGGGAAGACGGATAAAAGGTTCATATATGATAAAAAACATACAAACTTAAGGGTTGTTATATGCATCACCATTGTCCGGCACTTTTTGATGCATTACAAATGATAAAAAGATATTTAAATAATGTTAAATTTACGTTTGCAATTTTATTAGGGTCCATTTGTTGTCATGAAATTATACGAAAAAAATATAATATTTGGGGGTCATAAATTTTTCTTATGTTTGGATATCTTGAAATTTAAAAAGAAAATTTAATTTCATTCAATAAATCTATATAAATATTTTACAAAGTAATATTTTCTTATAAAAAAAATTGGAAGAAATTTTGGAAGGCACATACACATATGCATAGAAATGAATATTTTATTTGCATCTTATTTTTTATTATCCAAACATATAGTGAAAAATTTTAAAAATTGCATGTCATTCCATCTTATTGCATTTCCATTTCATATAATTTCTTTTTCATTTACATTTTTTCACACCAACTAAACAGACATGTAGACAACTCTTCCTTATTTATAGAATGTTTAGTATAAACATTGGATGTAGATATTTATATAGCTCCAAGGAAATCTAGCCATTCATGTAGATCACATGATTATTATTAAAATTTTTAAACGAGACAAAATTATTTTATAAATTTGCCATTCTTTCAATCCAATACTTCATACTTGTTTGTGCTAACATTTCAAGTGCCCAATATAGGTTTTGGTGGGGCAATTCTTCTTCGAATACAAGAAGCATATGCCTTAAAAAGAGGAAAGGTATATGTCAATCCTAAGTTGCAAAAATCGGCCGATTTTACTCGGAATCGGCCAATTTAATTCAGATTGGAAGGTATCTGATTCAAAAAATTATGCGAATCGGTCGATTCAAGCCGATTCGGAATCGGCGATTTAAGCCGATTCTGGAATCGGCCAAGAATCAGCTCAAATTGGCCGATTCTGGATGGCAACAATAGACGTGGCGGCGACTAGATGATGGGCGGCGGTGGGGGGCGGAAGGGGTGGCAGTCCGGGGCAGGCTAGGGGGTGCAGGTGGCGGGCGGTGGGCGCAGGGGGGGGGGAGGAGTCGGGGGCGCAAGGGGGGCGGGGCAGCAGTGGCAGGGAGGGACGGGGCGGAGCTGGTGGGGGAGGTGGGGCACGACGGAGGCAATGGCGAAGAGGGAAGGAGGGTGGCAGGTGTGGGAGAAAACAAAGGAAAAAATAAAGAAATAGTTGTGGTATCTCGTAATTAAAACTTGACTCGAATTTGACTCAAGTCAAAAATAATAACTAACTCTAAACAATTCAAAAAATCTAAAAAATATGCAAAAATACCATAAAAGATTATGCATACCATAATATTAAAATAACATGTTCTATAACTAATAACCAACCGATTTTGATTAAGTTAAAATGTTTGTATAGGACCGATTTTAACCTGAATTTATTATTTGCTTAAGTCCTTTTGTTAAGTATGTTAATAGGAAAGGGTGGCGAGAGTCTTTGGGTAAGCCAACTACTAATGTCTCTGATGCTTGGAAGGGAGTTTTATAAGGCTTGAAAAGATTATGGTAGGGTAAACTGGACTGTTAGTAATGGTAAAAGTATATATAAGGTTGGGAATGACCCTTGGGTTAAGGATATATCAAATGGTATACCTCAGTTTAAGCCTCATTATCAATATATGAAAAATGAAAAGGTACACATACATATTTATATTAATACAGGTGGCTGGAATAATGAGTACATAAGAGAAATGTTTGTCCAGGATCATGTAAATATAATTATTAACATTCCTCATCCTATAAATAGTCTTTCTAAGATATGAATTTGACAGGATTCTATTAGGACTTCAATAATAATACCACTAATGTGGAAGACCATCTTTTGGGTTATACAGATAACTTAAGGTCTTTTTCTGTAAGTATAGTATTAAAGTTTTTTAGTGTTCAAGGTCTGTAAATAAGGTTGTCACACATGCTAGCAATGATAGCATGCTGTAAGAGTACTCTATATTGTAAACATATGTAACTCTTTGTCTGACTACTTTGCAGTTTAAAATAATAGCAGGTTGCTTATTTGGAAAAAAAAACCTTGAGCCGACGCCCACAGGATAATTTTTCTATTACAAAAATGAACAAAGTAAAGCGAACGAGTTCGGCTTGGTTATTATGGCTAGGTTAATCGAGTACTCCTACTAAAACTCAACTAAAAAGTACATGTTTGTAAAGCTTTTCTTGGTCAATTTGGCATTAACTCTATCTAAGTTGGTCCTCACTTTTGAAACTCCCAAACCATTGCTTTGAGTTTGGTTTATCTTGTTACATTTTGTTTATTATTACCTGGGTTGCATGAATCCCCGATTCTGAATCCAAATCGGCCGATTCAACTCGGATCGGAGGAAAACCGATTCAAAAAACCCATTGAATCGGTTTTCATCCGAATCGGTCCGTGAATCGGCCGATTCGAGCCGATTCGGAATCGGCCCAAATCGGCCGATTCCGGGCGCAGGGGGCAGGGCGCAGCGGGGTGGGCGGCGGCGACGCGGCGGGGAGGGACAGGGCGGGGCTGGCGGGGGAGGCGGGGTGCGGCGGGCGCAAGGCGAGGCGCGGCGGGCGAGGGCGGGGCGGGGCGGGCGCAGGGCGGGCGCAGGGCGGGGCGAGGGGGTGGGGCGGGCGGAGGTGGCGAGGCTGGCGGGGGAGGCAGGGCACGGTGGGCGCAAGGCGAGGCGCGGCGGGCGAGGGCAGGGCGGGCGAGGGCGGGGCGGGTCTGGGGGAGGGGGCGGGCGCAGGCGCGGCTGGGCGCAGGGCCGGGCGGGTCTGGGGGAGGGGGGGCGCGGCAGCGGCGGCGGCGGTGACGGGGAAGGAGGGCGGATGCGGGAGAGAAAGGGCGAGGGAAAGAAATAACACTCAGTGGCATTCTCGTAATTAAAACTTGACTCGTATCCGACTCGAGTCAAAAATAATAACTAACTCTAAATAATTCAAAAAAATCTAAAAAATATTAAAAAATATCATAAAATATAATACACACAATAATATCAAAATGACATCAATATCTAATTTTTATATATTTATATTATGAGTTGTCAAATTATTATATATGACCGATTTAGACCTATTCAGACCGATTCAACTGAACCGATTCCTGTCCGATTTAGACCGATTCCGATTCTGAATCTGACTCCTTCGAAAACCGATTCCGATTCTGATTCCGATTTATGCAACCATGATTATTACAATTGCTTTTAATTTAAATTTCCAATTCTTCTTTTCTAAAGACTTCAATTAAACATTACCCTGTTATAAGTAGTTTATTTTATATCAAGCACTAATTATATGTCACCCAATAATAACAAAAGATTTGTTATTAAAATCATGACATATTTCTCTTAAATTTCATATATAATTAAAGAGAGATATTTTCCATGGTTAACCTTTAATTGTATCAAACATATCCACTAAATATGTATAGTAATTTGCAATTGGTAGTTCCTATCAATCAACTCTAAATTGTTCTTAATTAATTAGATCTCTGGAAAGTAAAAACTAAAAATTTACTAATATTATTCTGCATTCGAATAAAAAATAGTAATTTAATTATTATTATTATTTTACCTTTCATTGTCATGCAAATGTAGGAGTACTCCTCTGCATAAAAGCGGAAAATCTCCCATTAAAATATCTTAATAGTACTTGCGAAAGGTTTTTTTTGTATAAAATAAGTATGGAAAGACCAAACATTCAACTAAAAATGTCATCCTTTACCAATCATTTGCGATCTGTATTATACACTAACTGATGTGACCTATAGAGGTATCTGAATCAGAAGTTCCAGTGATTAAAATGAAAGAAACGAAGCCGAAATTCAACTTGGAACCAATAGTTTTGAAGTGCAATAACCATCATCAAGCCCTATGCCGAGTCAAATGGTTGTAACAGTATATATTGCAAAACCATGGCTACAAATTACTCTCGCTTGCTGTTGAATGGACCCAGGAGTTCCCCCAAACACTTCAGTAATATTATAGCAAATGCTTATATATGTAGGCCAATATTGCACAAATAAGCTCACCATATAATCAATGAAGTGTGAAAGGGAACTCTAGGGTGCTTCCAACCTAACCACATCCTGAAGTACTACATCGATATATTTCTTGCCTTGTCATATGTGCAAGCCTTAAACCTTCCATCTCTATTTATACATTGTTCTGGGTATAGCAAGAGTAGAAGTTGTAAAGCAGTGGTGAAGGAAGCAGCTCTCTATGGGGGGAGGGGCTTCATCTTGCACCTAGACGGCATATTGATTAAGAAGATAGATAAAGGACCCTAACGGCTTGTTGGCCATAACTTTATGCCACCTCCATCTTTGTATATTCTTTACTCTTCCTTATTGGTGCTTTTAAGCTCTCTGTTGCTATTTTGTGCTTTTTAGCCTCTTATTTTGCAGAAAAGGGGACGGCGGTCGATCTGGTGCAGAAAGGAAGCATATATGATATATCATTTGCTTCTATATTATATATGCTCCCTCATTGAAGTCTTATCAGTTGTATTGAGGAAAGACATTCCCCGGAGGTAAATCTTGAAGATAAGGAAAGATATATCACCATTAGTGAAAAGTAAAGATAAAAGTGATTCTAATTAACAGGCTCTTCATTATCAAGGAATAATTAAAGGCATTTAAATCTCTTACTAAACATCTGCATACTTAAAGTTCAATATATAAAAATTAATTTATAATCAATATAAATTATAATTTTATTCACAACTTCATAACTCTACTAATGTACCCCATAGTCCTACTTCTTATACGAAAATAATTTAAAATAAAAATAACTCATAAACAACATTTAATACCTTCAAAAATAACTTTCAAAACATGATTCTAGGTTAGGGGCAATATTTGTACGCACTTGGACAGCCAAGATTATGAAATTTTAGAGAGTGCCCAACACATCAGCAGGAGGTAATCAAAACTCTTCTTCTTCTAATTCTTCTATCAAATAATTAAAAAGTGCGGAAATGATATCCTAAATTAGGATCCAGGTGATATTTACAAATTACATTTTTTTGTGGTTGGATGTCATTCTTAGCACCAACCCTCATCCTTTATTTAAGCATTAGTAATCAAACCTTCGTAAAAACTATAATTGCATGCCTCCTATTTAGAATCAGAGGCTCCGATATTATTTTGGATACTAGACGAAGGAAAATAAAGAATAAAATGAGCATATGTGTATTCAATAACATGTAAATTTAGTCATATTTTCTTACGACTTGGATAAACTTATACTTATTATCCAAACATCCTTAACTTATAATCTAAGGGCTCGTAAAAGTAAATGACGTAAAAATATCATCTGTTGATAATACTAATTTTTTCTTTATTTTTTTGAAAAAGGTACGGAATCATTTTCACCTTTTTTTAATGCAATCCCCTCACTTACTCAATTCATAAACGCGATACCAACCTTATCCAGCCAGTTCCCAACCGGCCAAGATCTTATTACCTCAACCTTAAAACTATTAAAAGTGTACAAAGCTCTCTTACCTAAGGTAAGAGGCTAAGAGCGATACTTACTCGTGAGCTTGTCCTGCACTTTTGAGTTTGAAGACATGAGGACATGGGATTGCGTAAATGGTGAGAAAGACCAGTCTGTGAAGAAGATAACGTCCACCGTCCACTTGCAAGCTGTGATTATTCCTTGCCCACTCCGCAATATCACATAAGAAGCTGTCCAGGTTCATCATAAGGTGAAACCTGCTAAAATCTTTGGCCAAACTACTTGTTCTTACATGTTATTGAGAAGTTTGAGACCTGGTAGAAAAGCTGGTGTATAAATAGAGGTGTGGCTGCGAGTGTTGCTGTAAGTTGTAACAAGCTAGAAGGCCAAATTTCAGAGAAAAGATTGATATGTGTTGGAAGTTCCTAGGAGTTCCCTCTCGCTTCATTGGAGCTAGCTAAGAATGCAGATCAAAGCTTGCTCTACTGAAGTGTTTGGGGAACTCTTGGGTTCATTCAACTACGGTTGCAAGCTTCTCCATCTCTTGGTTGCTTATCAATTTGAGCTTCATGCATGCTAATCAATAAAATTCCGTTTAGCAGTTGAAGTCTTTGCTCCAAAAATCATCCTGTCATTGGAAACAAAAAGACCAAAGCAGTCTTTTTCTGGTTTTTTTTCAGAATTATTTGAAGGTCTATTTGGCCATTGCTAATTGACTTCATGATATACTATAACTTGATATATATGATTTTCCTCTTGATCATGATTACTAGCCGCTAGTAACAATTAACAGAGTCCAAAAAACGTTAATGGCCAGAATTACAAGTTACAGCGGCTTCTTCAAAAAGACACAAAAGGCCGACTTTCTTCATTTTGTTATGAGACCTATTTAGATGGAAATTACAAGTTTTTAACTTAATCTAGTAGTCTATTTATCATTTTTATTTATTAATAAAAGTTGCACTAAATTTACAAATTCTTTAACATCTAGTATAAAATAATATATATTAATGAAGGTGAATTGGGTAAAAAAGCAATATCAAGTTAAGATTGATCTAGAAGTTTGTGAGTCCCCATGGTTTTATTATAATATGTTGTTGTTTTAGTACCAAAGTAGTTAAATGTACCTTTTGCTCTTTATTTTTTTACAAACCAATGAGAAGAAGGTATATGCATGGTAGACGTATATAGTAAAATGCAATACATGGTTTATAATGTAGGACATCATGAGTGATGATCTTGTATTCAAGAACTAAGAAAAAATTAAAAATGTAACACTTTTGGTAGTAATTTCTCTTTTTTTCTCAATCTGTAACTTTATATAAGAAAGTTACAAACTTACAATAAGACCGTGAAGTAGAATTCCTAAATACTCGTATAAATTTAGAACTTACAAATTAATTTATATTAAGCAATACATATATCATGGACAATATTTATTTAAGAAAAATGGAATTTGAGATAATCCATGGATATTAATTGAGAGTAAAAAGACCAATGATAATTGCCATTAGAGAGACTCAATATGTCTACTATAAGCTTGCTAATAGGATTATTCTTAGTTTTCATTCAATCAGCTCAACGTTGGCGACTTGAGGGGGAGTACTGTAAACGGTGAAGGTTGCGGATGAGCATGTTTTTGGTGGAAATTGAAAATCGAACTTAATAAAATATAAATTAGTAATTTGGTTCAGTTTGTTTTCAATAGGTCGCAGACAAACCGATATGGATATTGATATCTTAGGTCAACCAAACTGAATTAACCAAACATTTTTAAAAATATTCCAATATATGTATTTTATGTTAATTATTATGAAGGTATAATATTTTTATGATTACATTTATTTATAGGATATATACATGTGAAATTACTTATAAAGTGGTTATATTCACTAAAATAATGATACAAATTTAATTAAATAGGATATTTAATATAATTTAATTAAATAATACTTTATCAAAAAAATTAATTAAATAATTAAAAAAATTTTATATAACTTATGATGTAATTCGGTTATTTTACTATAAAACTAAATTAACTAAAATATCTCGGTTCAGTTCAATTCAATTTTAAGAGTAATTCAACACGGGTTCTATTACTAAAATATCTAGTTGTTAAATAAAATTTAGTTAATTTAGTTCGTTCGGTTTGGAATGCTCACCACCAATGAAGATGGTTAAGTGATGCCAATTAATTTGGTTGTAAGTTGTTCTATTCAAAACAGCTAGGCAATTAGATGTTGTGTCATCTATAGACTATGTTAAAGATATATATATATATATATATATATGAGAGCCGCTTAGGTGCGCCACGAGTAGGAAATTTCATCTGGGCCGTCCAATTACAAGGACGGCCTAGATCTATTGATTAAACAAAAAACTAAAATTTGATCTGGGCTGTTCGATTACAAAGATGACTCATATCTAATCCTCGGGCAATGACGCCAGCGGTTTCTGGCCGCCCCTAACCCCGCCAGCCGGCCGCAGGCGCACCCCCTTTCCCCTCCCCGCCGGCTGTAGATGCCCCCCCCCCTCCCCGAACCCCGCAGTGGCCACCCCCCTTCCTCACCTGGCCAGCCGCAGACGGGCCCCTCCCTTGCCCAGGTGGCCAAGGATGCCCTCCCACCCCAAACCCCGCCGCAGCAGCCCCCGCCCCTCCCTTGCGAGGCTGACCGTGGACGACCCCCTCCCCCAACCACGCTCGTGGCCACAGACGCCCCCTCCCCCGCCTGGCCGGCTGTAGACACTCCCCTCCCCCAACCCCACCATTGTAACACCCCAAATCCAGTTCATACTCAAAAACCGAACCGGAATGTCACTGATCCCAATTGGGTTGACTAACCTGAACCCAACCCATGTGGATCTACCCTCAGTGTCTCAAGATTGTAGATGTCAATTGTTATGCATGAATGAATGCACAAAAATAAAGCTAACATGCTATTATATAGATGACATAATAACCAATTTTACATACCAAAATACCTACGATAAAATCGATATAATTTGTAAATTAAAGCAGATAGAGTTTTCCCTAAAATGCAATTAAGGGCCACCATGTCAAATCAACATGTATACGTATATAAATAATTAATGAAACATTCACACATTAAATTCATTCAACAGTATAATTCATTTCTATTTTGAGTCTTGACTCAACTGCTAATTTACCTTCATCTTACTTAACTGGTTCTTGGCCCATTTATGCATTCTATTTATATTTCTCATTAAATCTCGGCCTTGACTTACTTGATGTACTTATTCAATGTCTAAACATATTTATTAACTTGTCATTGTTAGCATTTTTTCTACTGTAACATACAACATTTTACACCATATCATCATATATTACATTTCATTACATCACCCTCAAATATTAAACATGCTATCATCTAGCTTGTGTGTATGCAAAAGACGTCACTGCTTCTCCCTCTAGGCTGGCTCATTCTACTCGTGATCATCACCTACATATATTATAAAAACATGTTGGTAACGAGTGATTCTAGTTCAAAAATATAACTAATATCAAACTGGCTATGAGAGCAAACTCTTATATGAAAGAAAACGTTTATATACTTCTTGTGAACTCTCTGAAGGGCACCTACTGAGGAGCCATTGGGCAGCAGACCCAATAGCATCCTGAACTGACTGTTCTGCTGCTACTGATTTTGTCATTTCATTTTCTGGTCCCTTAGGACTACTAGTATATCCTAAGCCCTATCCATTCCACCATAATTCTCTTGACCTTGAGAATGAAGACCGAGTACTCTCAGACAGTAGCCTTTAGTATCCTTCAAACTACATGTCCGGGCATACGCTGTACTAAACAGTACTCATAAACCTCCACGTTTCTTCGGGTGTAAGGAACTCAAAACGGAAGTTGTTAGGATCCCTCACTAATCCAGAGCCCGCTTTGACTGACATGTGCCGCTTATTGTACGTGCAAGTTGGTTTTCCCATCTATCGTCTCACTGAAAACTCAATAAAACTATATAGATAGGCCTGGGAAGGAATTCATACAATAGGCCTTAAGACAACTTGTGGTGGATCTTGTTTTCGAAAACATACTCCACGGATCTCATCCTCGAGGGTTATTAGGCCCAGATGGCCATATGAGCATGTTATGGAGGCTGAGTACGCCCAACATGCATATTATAGTTTCATTTATAATATAGTAGAACATGAGTTAACAATATATACACGAGATATACATATGGTTTTTATGAGTTAGCAAGGATTTTA
Source organism: Piper betle (assembly GCA_033002965.1). Taxonomy (NCBI): domain Eukaryota; kingdom Viridiplantae; phylum Streptophyta; class Magnoliopsida; order Piperales; family Piperaceae; genus Piper; species Piper betle. The sequence continues at coordinate 45,965 of JAURVB010003721.1, forward strand.
TGGCTAGAACTAGGCCATTGCAATGTTTAGTATCTGTTTGGGATTTCTGGGGTATCTCATTGCATGCATCATAGGGATTTTGGACTATCGGATTACGCCCCATGGGCTCAACTCAATTGCGTTTAGGGTTTTGAGGCTCATTGACCCTTCTTGCCTCAATTCCCACCTATAGAGTCAATTTCAGGACTCAAGTTAGTTTCGAGTTCAAATTGTCTCGATCTGAGATTTTCGTCCGTATGTATATTTCATATATCTATAGGTGGGTCCCACTAGATCACGAGTTAGTCGAATGTTGAGATCATGCCACGTGGCAAGATCTGAGGAAGCCCATGTTTTCTCTTGCTTTGCAATATTATTTTCCTAGATCTTCCACGATTTCACTGTGTTAACACCGCCGCCAATTCGGCCGCTCGGTGAGCTTTCGGACCTCCTTCAGCCACACATTTGGTACGGCCGTGACTGCCTTGTGGTCGGCTTTGCATTCGTACCACTCACATCACCGGCATCGTCACAGTCGCCATTGGCGACCGAGGTTTTGATCTGATCCCCAGACAGTTTCCCTTGCCGAGATCTTCCCTTTGAGACCAACATCAACCTCCACTATGGCCACGATCGCCGCCAATGATGTCGCCGCTCCTGGCAGCGATCCTGATCAGTGGCAACCCCAGCCACACCTCCGTTGGCATTTTCCGGCAACGGGAACTGGCGGCCCCCCACCCGACCCGTTTGCCCAGTTTGTTGTTCGCCTACCCGTGACCGCGTTCACCTGCCCATGTTCGCTCTGATTATTCGACTACTGTTCGTGTCTGTGGTCATGCCCGAGCCATGTCTGTGCCAGCTACCTTGATAACACTGATCATTGACTCGGCTGAGTCGACTCTGGTCGACTCGCACGGGTTGCCTCGGTTCACCATTTTAGCCCTATTTTTGCCGTTTCTCAGCTCCATTTTATAATTCGAGAACCCTTATATTAGTTTACATGCATATTGATATTATTTAGCCTAATTTAATGTTATAAGTGTTTTTATTTATTTATTTATTTATCTATTATTTATTTATTTATTCATTATTATTTATTTATTTTTATTTATATATTTATCGTATATGATGTATATTTACATGATTATTTGTTATTATTAATATTATATTTACTTATTAATATTAGTCTTTTTATGTTTACTAAATTGTGTGTGTGCGTGTGTGTGTGTTTATATATATATATATATATATATATATATATATATATATATATATATATATATATATATATATTTGTTCGTTGCATGTATGTTATTATTTAATTGTATTTAATTATGTATTCTCTAATGGTGACTATAATATTATTATTATTCATGATTAATTAAAATTAAATAATTGTTTATTTATTTCTTTATAGAATGATTATGTATTTATCTATTTAATTGTTTATATGATTACTAACACAAGTATATATATTGTTTACTCGTGTTTAGCTATTTACGTATATAGTATATAATATTATTATTTTATGATCAAAGTATTGATTGTTTTTATGTATTTATTATGTATCTATTTATTTATGATTGTATGTATTTATTTATTTATTATTTGTTATTAGTTATTTTCTTTATTATGTCTCAATTTATGTTTTGTGTGTTTAGCAGTATGTTTATTTAGTATAGTTTTTTTTATATAAAGATGTATTGATGATGTGAGCATACACCACGAGCATGCATTATATAGAGATGCTAGTATTTTACTTAGTAGTGGATTTCGATGTAGGTTTCGGAGTCCGAGCTTGCCGTAGATGTGTAGATACGCTTGGAGTTGGGACCACAAGTCTATAGGACTCTCCCTCTCTGCTTGACTCCTTGTGTGTCGAGTTTAATCGTGTTTTATACGTAAGAAGGCATTGGTGGCATTTTATTGTATCCCTCTGATGTCGGATCATTTAGTTGTGTTTTCTATGCACGTTTAATAAAACTACAAGGATGAGATCTCTTGTTGGTTTTCAAACTGAAGTTCCAAAAATATATGATAAAAGCCTCTTCCCTAAGCTTATTATATATGTACACGCATTTTTTACAGATTTCATGAATAAGAGAGTGATGAGTATGGAGATCTGTATGAATCGCACCAGTACTCCTTCAAACCCTGAGGTAGTACGGTGTATGAGGGTACTGTATAATTCAGCGCATTTTTGGATTTTATGGCACTAACCTAACTATTCCTTTTGCCACTCGAGTATAGTGGTGGGTGATACAGAAGGTGTGAGGGCGTAAGCATAGAATGTATGAATATGATTATGAGCCGTGCATGCGAGCCAACACTTGCTTAAGTATGTTTGCTTACCGCCCAGTGTAAGGCAACTTGAAGTTTTATAAGTTTCTGTGGGTAATGAAATACTCATTTGCTAATTTATATTAGTTATTTTTCGGACCAGTAACATTCGTTACTAACAGTTTCCATATAATATATGTAGGTCTTGTAAATCCTGCGTCTTGTATAACGGACAGATAATCGCTACACACACTTGAGTTCAACGCAGTTATTTACTTTCTTACTTTTATTTATGTTCGATGTGTTTTAACCTATATTTAACGTTGTCTTCCATTCTCATAACACCAAGAAGGCTGTTTCGATCTATTGCCTGAGGATTAGATCTGGGTCGTCCTTATAATCAGACCACCTATATCAAATTTTAGTTTTTTAATCAATAGATATGGGTCGTCCTTGGATGACTCATATTAAAGTTGAGGCAGGAAATTTTTCCTACCCCTAACTCAGAAAAACTTTCTCCTATATATATATATATACATAGACTCTCATTTAATAATGGGATAAATTATAATGTTCTTTAATTTTAACGATATGCTATAATTGGCATAGAGATAGATAATAATAATTTGATTTACATTTTTTTATTATATTTTTGTTAATTGAATTTCTTATGTTCATCGGAATGCAATTTTTATTTCCTCCTTTATTCATAAAAGTAGATGTATATAATTTTATATCTCCATTTAGCACATGAGAAGCATTCAAATTCATGAAAATTAATACATATAATAATATGCTATAAATTAATATGTTCTTGATATATATATATATATATATATAATATATATATATATATATATATATATATATATCCACCTTAGCCTGCCTCAATTTTTTTGGTATGTAGGCTCAGAGTAACTTTTGGCTCTTATAATTATTCATTAATGATATTGCATGATGGCTAATGATATTTTATCTATAAGCTGGGCGTGCATGAATAATACATTGGGATTTGAAGAAGTTAATTTTATTAATATGAGGCAATTATAAAATTCCTAAAAGTTATTAATTTTGTCCGCAACAATATACCTTCGCAAAGTATCTTTATTTGCGCTTGGCCTGCCATCAACAATATTTACTAATTAAGGTGTGTTCAAAAAATTAAATTAATTAATTAGTCTGGCATATATATATATATATATATATATATATATATATATATATATATCACTTCCAGCATAGATCTAAATATCTAATTAAAGTTCGGGTACGGGATTATGAAGGAATTTTCTGATCATATTTAGTTTTTTAACCGAATGCTCATAAATTACCTTCTCTCTTGCAAACAAAAAATAAAAAAATAATAGAAAGTAAATTATTATCCTGTGTTTAAAAATAAAAATCCTAATTTAGATTGTCTTTAGTTAAATAGGGTTTTTTGATGGGAAGTAATTTTAAAAATCCTATTCTTAAAAAATCCGGCTATGACTGCATGTGTGGTAACTTATATATGCAAGTGGTACAACCAAGTGTGGTTAATAATCAGTATTCAACTTAATTATTGATTACCATTAATTTATACACAAGTTTACTTGAACATTTCATTTTTCATAGACAATCATTTTGTAAGTATAGCAAAACAAGTTTCCTTTTTCTTAGACTTGAACCTTAATCATTTTGAATGTATAGCAAGACTCCTGAATATATCTTCTGTAACGACCCGCCTTAACCGGTCGGGGTTACCTAAACATACGAAGGATAATGTAACGAAAATGATTAATCATAAAATAAATCATGTTATATTAAATATAACATGCAACAATAACATAAGATAAACTAACTACGCAAACGTAAAGTTCCACGGCCTCCAAACCAGTTCCCATAGTTACAACTATAACTCAACTAATATTAAAAGAAGTCCAATTTTTATTCATCAATTCTTCAAACCTGGGTTGGTAAGGGAACCACTAACCACACCCTTAAGCATCAGTCTGAAGCTGCTCACCTCTGCGTTAGTGATACATTAGTGGTAATTAGATGAAACAAGTCAATATATTCCATATCATTATTTATTAAATCTTTTAGTGATTATGAGCCTATGTCAAACTCAAATTATGTGGGGAGGGGTGGCTGTCCCATCCAGGTACAATCCCATGTATGCGCACATACGCTACGTGGCCTACGGCCTGTAGTTACCGATATTTACTATGAACTCACCCTTTCAATATCATAAGTGTATAATGAGTCATCTTATGTCATTGCGCCCTGTCACCCTTTTCAACATGGGGTCAATTATTTTATCTTTCAAGTAATTTTAAAGGTGCGGTCCCATGTTGGATTGAGTCAATATACAACATTTCAAGTAGTTATACGGACCTAGATTGTTTGCAAGCTAGCGAGCCACTTACAGTCGATCCGACCACCCACACAACTTCATCTTACTCATATATATATACTTTAAGATCAACCCACGACCACTGCCGCAGCTGGGGTCGTCATCGGTCGGGATCTACAAGGGTCGTCATGGCGAAGGAGCTGGTGGTGATGATTGACGGAATCTGGCCACTGGCTAGCCAAAAAACGGCCGAGAAGTGGGGGTATCGCCTCCAATTCAGCTCATTTTCAGACCATTTTCGGTAATTCAAGAACCTTTATATTAGTTTAGATGCATATTCACATGATTTAGCATGTTTGGATGTTATGATTACTCTTCTTTATTTATTTATTATTTTATTTGTTTATTTATTTATTATATATTTATTTCTTATTATTCGTGTATTTATTGATTGTAATGCATGTTTATATGATTACTTATTATTATTAATGGTACATTTATTTATTAATATTAGTCTTATTTATGTTTACTAAATTGTGTGTGTGTGTGTGTGTACAAAAGCATTGTGTTGCACGCTCTGTTGCCCATGCTCTGCCACACGGATTTCCCACCCGCGCCTAGCTTTCTCACCCCCAGACGCCCCTTGCCACACCACACCCGCCCTCCTGTGTCGAACTTGACGCGTCGAGGGTGGGATATTTTTTAACGTTATTTGAATTTTGTTACATTTAATTGTTTTGTGTAATTGGAGCTAAGTGAGAGAATTTATAATCATTTGATTAAATTAAATAGTGAATATACTAAATAATGAAAAGGAAGTTTTTGACAAAATAATGGTTGCCCTCATTTCTTGTACTTATGTTTCTATCGGTTTAAAAAAATATGTTTTTCGGTTAAACATATTTGTGAGGGAGTTGAGGAGGCCAGAATTGCATCTATCAGCAAAGAACAAATCCAACTATATACAAGCATCAGGTGAGAGTATGCCTTTGAAATTACTTTGACTTAATGAAAGAATGTTTATTGTGACTATTTTAGTTAATTAGGTTCTTAATTTTTATAAATTTTGTATTTTTTAAGAATGGACAATCTTGAAGATAAAGGAAATGCCAAAGAAGAATTAGGCCAACATATTACAACATTTTATCCTATTGTAGAAGATGAGGTCAAATCGAAGGTTGGAATGCAATTTGATAGTTTTCACAATGCACTCAACTTTTACACTAGTTAATAAAAAATGGCCGGATTTGGTGTATGTAAACATAGTACAAATTGTCATAGGAGATCAAAAGAGTTATGTTCTCAAGTGTTTGTGTGCTCTAAAGAAGGACATTCAAAAGAAGATGAGTGTAAAATACAGGTTGGATATAAAGATGATAGCAATAATGATGGTATGAGTATAGGCAAACGAAAGAGAGAAATACCTCATAAAGGAAAAAGAGAACTTATCCTATCATTAGAGAAGATTGCCAAGCACGCATTAGGGTAAATAAAAATAAGGAGGGCACATGGAAGGTCATGCATTTTGAAGAAGGATATAGTCATGCACTCCTTACACCATCAAAAACTCATTTTCTCATATCACATAGGCATGTTACAAGTGCGCACCAAAGTTTGATTGATACATTTGCATAGGCTAATATAAAAACTTCTCAACTAATATTTGTGCTAGAAATTGAAGCAAATGGGGCTGAAAATATTGGTGGTACAAAGATCATATTAGAAATGCCCAGACAAAAAATAAAGAAGAGATAAAGGAAATTGATGCCCAATTATTGATGGAACATTTTGAGGAAATGAAAGAGATGAATGACTCATTTTTATTGCTATGAAGTCAATGATGATGGTAGATTGAAGCATTATTTTTGAGCGGATGGAGTTGCAAGAAAAAATTATCAACTTTTCTCAAATGTGATGATTTTTAATACAACATATGATACAAATAAATATGTTCTTGTTTTTGCACCATTCACCGGAGTAAACCATCACATGCAAACTATTACATTTGGATGTGTTTTTTGTGTAATGAGAAGATTGAGTCTTTGTGTGGCTTTTTAAACATTTTTGAAATGCATGAATGGAAAGCATCCCGAGGCAATTGTTACTGATCGAGATCTTGCAATGGATAAAACAATTAAACTGATATTTCCTTAAACATATCATCGTCTTTGCATTTGGCATATCCTTAAGAAGGAAACTGAAAAATTAGGTGTAATTGCTCACAAAAGGGAGTTTTATGAGCTATTTCATAGTTTAATTTATGGTGGAGAAAACAAAGAAGAATTTGAATCACAATGGAGTGAAATAATGAAAGACAATTGCTTAGAGGAAAATTAGTAGTTAAAATCAATATATGCAATTCGTCAAGCATGGGTGCCTGTGTATAGTAAAAGTATATTTTTGGCTAGTATAAGAAGTTCGCAACGAAGTGAATCTCAAAAGTCATTTTATTCAAGGTATGTCAACAAAAAAATAGCCTTATTGAGTTTATACATAGATTTGAGAGAGCTATCAAAAGATAAAGATTGAATGAGGCAAAAGAATCTTATGAAAACTCATATAAAGGCTCTAAATTGGTCACTCCATTCAAGATGGAATGTAAGACGGCAAAGGTTTATACTTGAAAAAAATTTATAAGTTTCAAGAAGAACTACAATACAGTTTGGTTTGTTGCTCATCTCATAAGAATTTAGATGGGGAGGATGTTGAACAGTATGATGTAACATGCTGTAAAAATAATAAAGAGTTGGTTTCACGTGTTACTTACATAGGAGTTGACAGAAGATGCACATGTAGCTGTAAACTATTGGAAAGTAAAGGTATTCCATGTAGGCATTTGCTGTATGTACCGAGATTGTATGAGGGTGATATTTTTCCTCAACTCTATGTCATGAAGAGATGGACAATTGAAATAGTGAATGAAGTTGTTTTTTATAGTGATGGAGTGGAACTTCGTGGTGATTGCAATAAAACTTTATTCTGTAATTGGGGAGAATTGCACTGTATATTCAATCGATGAGCCAAAAAGACATATTTATCATCTAAGAAATTTGAACTCGCCAAGCAAAAACTGTTGGAGATAGAAAAATTAGTAAAAGATGTGGTAGATGATCCACATCATGGAATACAAGTGCATTATGGAATACAAGTATATCCACCGGCACAATCAAAGACAAAAGGAAGTGGTAAAAGGTGGAAGAGTGGTAAAAAACTTGCAATGGAACATATGGTAAAAGATAGGCTATGCCATGGTTGCAACAAAGGGGAGTTGGGTATGATAAGTGCACTTGCCCTGTAATTGTAGCACATCGGTAATGTTGCCTTACACAAACCTTGTTTTGATCTTTGTTATATATAATTTATGTGATGATTTTCCATGTTTTATTTTTAAATACATAAGCAAAAATTGTTACATTTGACAATGGAGTCATGGAGTCTATTCAGAGGGCGTCGGCTATGATGGAGAATGACTATGATAGCTACGAATCTGGAATGACTGTATAATCTTAGTGATTTGTAACTTGTGTCCATCATTTGTAATTGGCTTTACTCAAACTTGATAGATTTGTAACTTGTAAGTTATTCATAGGCATGATCATTCATGGTTTGTACTTGTATTCATCATGTGGAAGAAAATTAAATAAGATGGCTCTCATGTGTTTTGGCTTTGATGTGTTTCCGAATTCATCAACATAATTTAAATGTTATCAGGATATATAAGAATATGCCTTTTTTTAAATATATAGTTGATCACAAAATTAATTTTAAAATTGCTTATTGAGTTAGGATGCATTATCTATTAATTTTGGGTCGGGACCGAATCAAGTTTTTCTTGACTCGAGTCGGGACTGATTCAATTTTTATTGACTCGAGTCGAGATCGAGTCAAGTTTTTACTAACTAGAGTCAGGACAGAGTCAATTTTTTATTGAATCGAGTCAGGACTGAATCAAGTTTTTACTAACTCGAGTCGGGAACGAGTCAAGTTGAACAAATTAGGCTTATTTTTTATTTATTTAACTGAAAGACAAATTTGGAATAGAGGTTTTCTTATATAGAGTTAAATCGGACTTTGAACAACACTGAATTGTTCCCGATCATTTTGAAGATGTATAAGGATATACATGGCAAGTGGCTAGGGTGTAAAATATTTTTAGCTTGTTTTATACATAAGCTCTTAATTTCATGGCTGATCTGACTACAGAAATAAAATATTTACCCAAGTGTGAAATAGGTTCAATAGTCAGAATTAGTCATAAGATTGGTTGCAGGGAGGTGTGAGGATAATTGAGGTTGGTTAGACATAATTGTATTCAATGAAATTAATTTAATGTAGTTTTATGTTTGATCAAAGTCAAATGAAACAAAATAATATTCTCAAAGACTAATAATTTATCTGAAATATAAATAACTAACTTTAAGGTCTTACTAAGATTAATAGTAAATTAAATGAATAGCTAGATATGGTTGATTAATAGCACTTTAGAGTGGTAATTTACTTACAATTAATTGGATATCAGAGTCATATAGGACATAAGACCTTACAACAAATTAGCACGCATGAATGAATATTATACTACATATACTTATAATTTAATTTGCAGGTACTTAACAATGGCAAAGGTAATTCCTTAGTAATTTCCCATTTGCTAATGATAGGTTTTGGGTCCATGGCCTGTCAAAACTTCTACCAATAATGACTAGAGTAAGATAATGGTGCTAGAAAGTAACTAATGCGTTTGTTTTTCCAAAGTAGAGTACTCAATGTTTTGATGGTTAGAGTGAGAAAAATCTTGTCATTTAAGTATGATTTTTTTCCCAGGTATCATTAAGTATAGTAGGAAAGCTGGATAAGTTTAATTGGAAGGGGAAAATGAAAAGGAGGTCTTAAATTAAGCTAGCATTGCAAATGATTCACTATAAACATTAAACTCAGCAAAGTTGCTTGGGATACCCCTTTCAGTTTTTATAGAAGAATGCACATGTAACTTGCAACTATTGTTCAATGACTATACTTCAATTATATTCATATGTTCTGCCCACTTGATGAAATCATGTGATTGTAATAGTTCTCCGCTCTTAGCTCTGTGAGATTTACTCACAAGTAGCAAGATACCAACTATATGATATTTTTTATTAAAAAAAACACGCACACAGACAGAATTTAGCTGGAGGGGCTGCTCCTAGTGGAACCGAAGGTGTGATAGGTTATAATAAAAGTAGAGGGAGTGGAATGGACAATTGTTTAGATATAACTGCTCTTACGTGGACAATAGTTGGTCAGGGTTCCCTTAGGATTCCCTCATTTCACATTCCTAGAAAGAGAGGATCAAATCGGCCTTTCTTAACAACTTGACATATTACCCCCGTCAACCCTTTATAGGGCAGATGATATGGTTTTAAGTTGGGTGTCCATTGGGTAATAACTGACCTTACTAAATTTTAACGGTAATGTTTTGAATAATTCATAATAAGGTTTGGTGCGAGAGAATTAGTTTCGTATCCGGTATTCAATACCCGATTCCCAAAGTACAATTTTTATTATGAAAATTAATATATTGCTACTTTTAAATCTAATATTTATTAATAGAATTATCAAATAACCTATTTATATTTTTAAAATATTTTTTTACTTAACTTTATTCTTCTAAACACATATTATTATTATATAATTTGAATATTTTTCGAGCATATAATTTAAATATTTAAATAAGTATCATTTAATAAATGGTCGGATTTGGTTTTATCTTAACGGTGAATGGTCGGGATGGGCATTGAAAATAAAAAATTAAATAGTAAATAGTTGGGTTTGGTTTATCAATTTAATTTAAATAGTGCGTTTGGTTTAAGTAATATCTAATCAAACCTGACTGATAGACACTCTTAATTTTAAGATTCAATTGCACTCAACGTAGAAAGTATTTCTAACAAGGAGGAAGATACAAAAGTTCGGACAGTAAACAAGCACCAAAAATTATTGGGGCATTGCTAATCTATAAGCTCTCATGCAGTTCAATTACCTGTTGTATGGGGCTATAGCTACTAACAAGCTCACAGGATGAGCACTTTAAAGCTTATCCATATGCTGCCCGTGAGAGACCGCTGCCATTGTTGGCCATGTTCAGCCCCAAGTTATCCTCCTTATTTCTCATCTCAAGCATACCTCTCGTATTCCCCAGATTAATATTAATATTCCGTTTGTCAATTAGTTTTTGGCAAGGTAGGACTAGGTTTAGGCATTGGTAGGACTATACATATATTATAAAATGTCATTTTTATTTTCATTTTATTTATATTTGATATTTTCTAGTTAAAAAATTAAAATGAAATTTGCTGGCACTACAAAAAAAAGGCAATGTAATAACGGCAATTTCGTCTGTTGCCGCATTTAAAACCAACATAAACGTCGAACTACTTATTTAGTCGTCAAAGGTTCAACTATTTATGGCGATTTACAGTTGCCCTCATAAAATTAAGTCAAGATTGACCATTATAAACATTATTGGCCCTGTTAATTTATTTAAAAACAAATGTATATTTAAGTGACAGTTTATTTTATATTATTTAGACAAAATTATTCGGATCATCTAACTTATGAAGGCTTATATTGATTTGTTGCTAATGCAGGAGTATGATTGGTAAAAGTGAATTAATTTTTTCCTTCAAAAATATGTAATCTGCGACTCAAAGATGAAAAATATTAATTATTAAAAAAATTTTCCTTCAAAAATATGTAATCTGTGACTCAAAGATGGAAAATATTAATTATTAAAAACATGCCTATTTGTTTATGAACGGTCTCCATACTTCGTTTTTCGCCACGGTTAAAAAAACCCGTAAGCATACAATGATGTTAAGACTTTTCTCCGTAATACTCTCTTAATTTTTTTATCCGGCCCACAATAATTGCACAGACTATGACTAACGTGATGGAAGGTATTATCTTATATGCTAATTGGTAAAAATATATACCTAAAAAATGACTTGATAAATAAATAAAATGTGCGTGCTTATTTTTTGTTCAAGGAAACAATAGTAACGATACTCAATGCTATACTTGAGCCACAACTCAAGCAACTTATATGAGCTACAACTTATATGTAAAATGATTTATTGAGTCTTGCTAATCAAAATCCACATAGATAAATATATAAATAAATAATTTAGATACTTATTGATTTTCAAATCGATCAAATGCTTTCAATTATTTCATCTTAATTATCAAAGTAATTGTAATAAAAATTAATTTTTAATTATTTTTGAACTAGTACATTTTTTAAAATTCATAAATATGTTATATTGATGTTAAAAAAAATTAAAATTTATCAACTTCTAACTCATCTACTCTTATTAATAAAAGTGAAACTCATACTGTCTTGAGATTAAAAGCAGGAGAATCAACCAATCAAAATAAATAAAAAAAACTGAAAAATTATAATAAAAATAACTTTCGTAAAGGGTCAAAAGTTCAAATTTTGCTAACCTTAATTTCTTAAAAAAAATAATTAAAATATCTTTAACAATAGAAGGTCACGAGTTCAAATTTCGCTAACGTCAATTTCTTTAAAATAAAAATAAAAACACATTTCGCAGTAGAAGGTCATGAGTTCGAACTTGGCTAACCTCAACTCCTAACTTCCTACTAGTAAGAGTATCTCTTCTAGCTTCTTACTAATAAGAATCTGTCTTATTAGTAAATGATAATCTATATCTAAGATATTAATTTATTATAGTCAGTCTATCCTATTATTTAATGAAAGTTTATATAAAAAATTATAAGAGTTTATATATAAAATCTATCCTATTATTCAACTTCCAACTTATCTACGCTTATTAATAAAAGTGAAACTCATCTGTCTTAAGATTAAAAATAAGAGAATCAACTAATCAAAATACAAAAAAAAACTGAAAAATTATAATAAAAATAACTTTCGTAGACGGTCAAAAGTTCAAATTTTGCTAACCTTAATTTCTTAAAGAAATAATAAAAATATCTTTAACAATAGAAGGTCACGAGTTCAAATTTCGCTAACGTCAATTTCTTTAAAATAAAAATAAAAACACCTTTCGCGGTAGAAGGCCATGAGTTCGAACTTAGCTAACCTCAACTCCTAACTTCCTACTAATAAGAGTATCTCTTCTAGCTTCTTACTAATAAGAATCTGTCTTATTAGTCAATGATAATCTATATCTAAGATATTAATTTATTATAGTCAGTCTATCCTATTATTTAATGAAAGTTTATATATATAATTAAAATTTATCTAGTATACATCGTCACCATCTTACACTAGTATATTTTAATTTCCTTCCATACGAACTTATTATGTGGGAACCTACTAAGAAGGTTCAAAGTAGATGTTCTTTTAATTTAAAAGCAAGTTTCAGATGACCGCATTGAAAAATAAAAAATAAAAAAAATCAATAACCAACAACATCATGAATGATACATGGTCTTCGTCTATATCTTAAGGGAGGCAATTGTCATGCTAATTTCAGTTGGCCAAGCATCATTAGCAAATAAATGATAATAAACAGAACAAGCCAAGAGAAGATATGAATGACAATATCAACAAGCATGAATTTTGATATTATGCTTGGAAAAAAAATGAATTTTTATAATAATTATGCTTTGATAAAAAAAATGATATTATGCGACTACTGTATAGAGTTAGATGCATGCCGGGATGCCGATAGAAACCTTATTGAACCACTATTATTAACGATTAGACAATAACACTTGTGATAACTCCTTGTTGAAAGACACCGGGTGTTCAAGTTTTTTTTATGTATAACATGGTGTACATGCAATGGCTGGAATTAAGGCCTGCCATGACTTAGGTTAGCTCGCAAGTTTTTGTGACTCAACTTGATCGGACTTGAACTCGAATAATTTTAAACTCGATTCTCAATTCGTTTATTAAATGACCAGAGTTCGAGTTGGGCAAAGCTCAACTTGATTTTAATTGTGCCCGGCCCTAGTTGCAATAATGCAGCTAATTGGTTCCTATCACCAACCAATATTCTTACATGTCATATTATATATCTATTTTGATTGTATGGTTATGAATGTCTCTTTACAAGAATTTAAATTGTATGGTTTATTGAGTTAGATAAAACTTCCTTTCCGAGAGGAAGAATAAATATCTCATTTTATAATTACCCAACACTGGGAATTGTGTATAAAAAATTCTTTTTAACGAAATTAGTAGTTTAAAAAAATGATAGTTGGGAGTATTAAAAATTACGAGCTGAAAATTTTTCCTTATTTGGTAAACTACATAATCTAGACTCTATTTTTTATCAGATAAAGAATCATGGTAGCTGGAATCTAGAAGTGTAGAGAGAACGCATGGAGAAGGAGCTAATTAATTAATTAGTTGTTTATATTAGTGAACCTCATTTTTTAGTTTTGGCTGACTATCAATATTTTATTTTAATTCAATAATATGTTATATCAACTGCTTCCACTACCCTACAAAATAATCAGCGTTTGGGAATATATATATATATATATATACACACACACTAACTTAGACTCATGCAATGCGGGGGCTATGTTTGACGAACTTAATAAATTTTTATTAAAAAATAAAATTATTAATACATATTAATAAAAAAACTTTAATTTTTTTCTTTTAAATAAAGTATGATAAATAAATGTATAGTAATTTTACAATTTAATAAATTAATAATAAACATCTACAATTCTTAGTAAAAAATAACTAACAAATATCATTTTGTCAAAATCAAAGTTTATATTTGCATTAAAGTTTAATATAAATTGTCTTCCACTAAAAAGATTCAAACTTCCAAGTGACCCTTACCCACAATTTTTAATTATAAAAATTATATCTAAATGTTATGTAATTAACTAAAGTTGTACATTAATTTTTTATTATGTTCAATATGTAATATATTTTAATTAAATTAATAATATATAGATAAATGAAGTAATTTGAAATGCAAATATCAGTAAATATTCAATTTGGAATTATCAAAAATAAAAATTATATAAACAAATTTTAAAATAAAATATTAAATTTTAATATATAATTAATTAAAACACTTGTTTTAAAGAATTAGAAGTTAATATTGACGAAAATAAAGAGTTTTGGATGAGTAGAAGACAAAGCAAAGAGTTTTATGCGATTAGGAGGGCAATAGGAGATTTGAAGATGGGAGGGATTATTAAGAAACGAGTTAAAGAGTTACAGAGCTGAAAGAACTAATTAAAGAGTTGGAAAGGTGAATAGATTAACCACATGCTATGAGAAGGTTAAACCGCGACAAGTGAAAAAAACCATCCTCATAATATACATATATATGGGGCACCCGGTATGCGCTGCCCCCTGATGGCAGCATTCCAAACCCCCACCCCCCCACCCGTGGCGATTGTCGGCCGCTGCGGCTGGGTCCGCCTCCTGCCACCACCACCTACCTCCTCCCCTAGCCTTCCCACCCCCGCCCGGTCACCCCACCCGCCCCCCTATCAATCATGTTTTAAAGAATTAAAAGTAAATATTGACCAAAATGAAGAGTTTTGGCTGAGTAGAAGACAAAGTAAAGAGTTTTATGTGATTAGAAGGGGAATAGGAGATTTGAAGATATAAGGGATTATTAAGAAATGAGTTATAGAGTTAGAGAGGCGAAGAGACTAATTAAAGAGTTAAAAAGGTGAATGGATTAACCAAGAGAAGGTTAAACCGTGACCAAAGTGAAAAAAACCATCCTCATAATATATATATATATAGCTATTAAAAACTCAATTTGACTCGATACTCAACTCATAGTTGGATACTTTATACAAGGAATAAAATTTGTTACCATATTTATCTTAAATTTTTTTATATAAATATAATTAAATTATAAATTATCATTATATGATATCAAATTAAAATAAATTTATACATGATTAAATTATCCTTTTATCATAATTATGTAAAACTTGAAATATTTTAATTAAAAATTAAATTTTAGTATGAATTATACGAAAAAAAGTTAGTAAATACGAATCAATCTAATTCGAACTCGAATCGACTTAGAATATTTTTACCTCAACTCAAACTCGAATTTAAATAATTTGAGTTTGAGTGAAGCAAAACTAGACTCAAGTCCGATAAGCACCCATGTATATATATATATATAAAAGCAGTTTGTACTCACAATTTTATTAGAATTGCAAACGGCAAGGTTAATCCGGTGGAAGTTTACGTTGGCTATAAGTCTAGCCCAGTTGATTACAAAAGAAAAGACAGGGAAAGCCAGCCCACTTATAATTATGTGGGCTTATTTCGATTGGATAGGCTAATTAAGTTCAGCATGAAAAATATCAACGATCTTTTCCATCTTTCAAATCAATTCTGTAAACAGATCTTTGTGACTAGTACAAAAATTAGAGAAAACCCATGTTTTATTTGTATAGTAGAGATAATTGATGTTTGCAAAATGCAAAAGCCAAACAACACATATGGGTTAATATGAAAAACATGAAAACAATCTTTCTAGACATGATCAGACATGTTCATGACATGACATGATAAGTGGGTTCATTAACATGCAATGCATCTGGCAAGATCACAATATACTTGTTGGATTTTGTTTTTTAAACCGGCGCCTAGGCACGGGAACGAATAAACATCCTAGCAATTAATATATAGTTTGAGAAACTCTGTTTCCGTTTTTCTTCTTTTTGAGTGGTGTTTTCTTAAAAGGAAATACGTTTTTATATATAGTTTTTTCATCATTTTTCGTCTCTTTTTTGGTAATTTTTGAAGATTTTGGATGAGTAAAATTGATTGGACTGATTATTAATAATCTTCCAGTCTGATTTGAAAGAGTATAATTTCCACTTTCCTTTACTCACAAAAGAAGAAAATTTATTATATTTTAGATACAATTATAGGTAGAAAACTATAGTGTAATGGGTGGTAATTTTGTATTAAAAAAACATCTTGCATGTATTTTGGATTCGAATTTTCTTTATCAACTTGTGTATGTTCTTGTGAATTTATTCTATCAAGCGTGCAATTTCCAATAATTTCTCTAACATTTTCTAACAATGCATACTAAAAGTATTTGCTAATATATATTGAAAATAGAACAATCTAAATCTTCACCGTGAAATGCATCAGACAATAAAACATGAAATGACAAAGTTAACACAAATAATAAAAAAGCTAAGCTTGAAAAACACATGGCATGTAAGTGTAGAATGCCCTGCATTTTAAGATATAAAAACACGAGCACTGTTGGATGGACCCGAGAGTTACCCCAAACACTTCAGTAATATTATAGCTAATGCACATATATGCTTAAATAACCAATTGTGTTGCACATATATGCTCGATATATGATCAATGAAGTGAGTGAGGGAACTCCGGGGAGCTTCCAACTTATACAACATCTTTCTTGGTTGCTGAATGACATGTACAGTACCAAAACCTGGCATCTCTATATATACATGCAGCTGGGTAGAAGAGAAGAAGTTGATGTGGTGAGGAAGAAGCGTCCATGGGGGAAGTTGATCATGAACCTAGACGGCAAGCTGCTCAATAGGGAGGATAGAGAATCGGAATCCAATTTGCGGTTTGTGGCGTTGAGTTCAATTACGATGTCTCAGAACTTGCAAAGTGCTTGAAAGGAATTGCTCTGTGACCTCTTTTGCTCGGCAAATTGTTGCAACATAGCGTATATCTGTGCCAATATGCCCTCATGGTCCCCTTCTTTTGCCCTTCTGATCACAACTTCTGACATCTTTTTCTTGTCTATTTTGTTTATAATTTGACCCCCTTAGTATGGAGGGGTCAAGAAGCGAGATGTGACAAAAGAGTGCCTAGGGTGGATAGGGCAATTTTTTTAAAAATAAAATTAGTTTTCCACCGCAAAACAATAATAGAGCGGATAAACATGCATATCCATGCCTATTTATTAGTTTTGCCAAGACCGGACTAGTCCAAATAATTAGGCTTGAGACATCGTGAATATTTGAGGCTCACTCGGCTTGATTATTCAATTTAGCCTTGGTTATCTTTTACGGGAAAGTAGGAGGAGTTTCTTGTTAGGTTAGTCCCACATCACTTGTATATAAGTTTTAGAAAAACTTTATATTTAAAGTTAACTTTTAAAGTAACACAGACCCATAAAAGTTTATTAAGTCCAAATTAACATGTAACAATTGGTATCAAAGCCCACATTATAGTAGTAACTTTACTAGCCAAATTAGAGTCCCTAAAACCTCACTGCATGAGGGGAAAGATGATTTGGATAGCCTGACATTGACATAAGTCATATGTGAGGAGAAGAAATGATTTGGTTGGGGTATATATTAACATGTGAGCCCAATATGTGTGAGGGGGAGATGATTTAGGTGATTTAATATAGAAGGTGGAGAATTATTGGGTTGTCCCATGTGAGTTTTAGTAGAGGCCAATGACTCATATATAGGTTGTGCTAAAATCTTACTTCTCGAGGTAGTTTTTGGGAGAGGGTCATGACGGTTTAATATGTAAAACCCACGATTCGAGTTGGGTTTTATATTCAGAACTGGTCGGTTTAACCGTTATTTTCGAGTCGAGTCAGTTTCAGAACACGTGTACTAAACCGACGCCGGTCTCGTGTATGAGCCATAAGGGTCATGTGTACCCAAGTATATGATGATAACGTCATGAACACAGCAGGAAAGAATGAGTTATCAGAATATATGAGAGTATGCAGTTCATTTTTTTATTATGATATATAATGGATCGTAGAATTAGTTTTAGGTCGTTTACCGCGTTAGGACGCGTTACGGGCATTTTGGGTGGGTTGATAGTTCTAGAGCATATCATTATAATTTTTTTAGTGTTGTTTGATTTTATGGGATTTTTTCCAAATTTTTTTAGAATTTTTTTACGACTTAAATATTATTTTTTACTCGAGTCGGAGACGAGTCAAGTAATATTTACGACTTTGCCACCACACACCCCCGCGCCCTTCTTTTCTTCCCCGACCCTTACCTCGACGCGCCGCCACTGTGCGCGTCGCCGCCACTACCGTGGACGCCCGCCCGGCTGCCGATCGTCGCCGCCTAGCCCCGCGACGACGTCGCCATGATGCCCGACCAGGTCCAGCCCCAATCGGGCCGCCGTGACGCGAGGAAGCCACGCCGTGATGCCATGCCCGCGTTGCGCTTCCATCGCCGATTCTGCCGCCGCTGTCGGTCGGTCGCCTCAGCACCCTCAGCCCTCCAACGGCCTTCCCCGACCGGAACGGAGGCCATCGCCGCCATGGCCGGCCGGATCTAGCCACCATCACCGCCGGCTCGGTTTTATGCATTTTCCGGCGAGCTGCCACCTTCGTTGGCCACATCGACCTTGTAGATGAGTCGGGCTTGCCGAGCCGGTTCCAAGGGTACCCAACACGACCACTTTCCGGCCAATAGACGCCGCCGGCGACGGTCGCCGAAAAACCGCCGGAAGCTGCCGGAAACCGTCGGAAAACCGGAATTTCTGGAATTCACCGGAATTCACCGGATCTTCCGCGGGGCTCACCCAGTCGAGCCCGATCGAGCTTCGGACGCCAATGAGCGCCGAATTTGAGCTCTGAGACACGCGACAGAACCCTAGCCGTCGCCGATTGCCGACTACGTGAGGTATAATTACCTCCGATTGAGTTATTTAAAATTGATTATGATTGTTAGCATAACATGCTAGAATTAACTAGTTGTCATGATAAATGTCATACTATGAATGAAGTAAAGATGTGCATGATGAGATTAAGTAAGTGATCTAATGAAGTAAGTAAATTGAGCATGATAATTGTGTATGATGTAACTTAGGAAAAATACAATAAAATTGTCATGAATAGGATAAGTTAGAGTTATTTTCATATTTACGGTTATTTGACAGTTGATGATTTTGTGTTTAATTGTGGTGAGTTTGATGCATCATTTAGTTAGCGGGCGTTAGTATTTAATTTTGATGTGTAGGTACGGAATAGGAGCTCGCCGCCTAGGCGCGATGACACGCTTGGAGCTTCTACCAGGTCCGTTTAGGACTCGACTCTGTTTTACATCTTTCTATTGTATGTTTATCTTATTATTTGCAGGACAGGTTAAGTGGCGTTTTATTGGATCCCACTTAACTCGGGCCATCTAGCCGAACAGATTTCCGAATTAATAACCCCTCGAGAATGAGATCCCTCGAGGATGATTTTGAAAACAAGATGCAGACAACAAGTTGCCTTCGGGCCTATTATATAAATCCCTACCCAGCCCCATATATATGTAGTTTCGCTTTTTCAGTGAGACGAGAGATGGAGAAACCGGCTGCACGTACCATGAGCGGATGCCGTGACAGTCAAAGCGGGCTCTGGATTAGTGCCAGCGGACTGTTCCATTCCCGAGGGATCCTGACAACTCCGCGTTTGAGTTCCTCACACCCGGAGAACGTGGAGGTTAACAGGTACTGTTTAGTACAGTGCATGTCCAGACTTGTGGTTCAAAGGGTACTAAAGACGACTGCCTGAGAGTACTTGGCCTTCGTGCTCAAGGCCAGGAGAAATATGGAGGTAAGGAGAGGGCTTAGGATAAAGTTCCATGAGAAGTACTAAAAAGAAGTGTCGAGAGCGGCACAGTACCAGCAGTAGATCAGTAAGTTCGGGATGCTACTGGGTCTGCAGCCCAGTGGCTCCTCAGTATTGCCCTTCAGAGTGTTCACGTGGAGTAAATGATGTTTACTTTCATATGAGAGTTTGCTCTCATAGCCAGCTTGTTATAGTTATTTTATTTTCCGGACCAGTAACACTTGTTACTGACGTGTTTTTATACTATATGTAGGTAATAATCACGAGTTGGAGGAGCCAGCTTGGACGGAGGAGCCCTGTTGTCACTTGCACACATGTCAGTCGATTGGGTGGTTATATTGTGTTTATGATGTTATTATATAGTGAATGGTGTGATTAAATGTTTGAGACATGATGATGTGACATGATTAAATGTTAAGACATGATGAGATGATGTGAACACGAATAGATTGCGCAATGGCAGCATAGTGGGTCGAGACCCAAGTTTCAAAATAAGTTATAGCATGTTAGATTTTATATTTTGTATGAATGAAATTATTTGATATATGGTTAAATATATATTTGCATATGTATATTTGACAAGGTGGCCCCTAATTGCATTTTTAGGGGAATTTTTGTCCGTTATATTTCAAAGTTTTTATTAATTTTTATCGGGATTGTCTTGGTGTGCACTCTGATTTGTATGTCATTCATGTAGTATGTAACGACCCGGCCATTTGTCACAACATTATGGGCCTAGCTGGCCAGATGTTACTCACAATTAAGCAAATATGTCTAACAAAAACATATATAAAGATCCCACAGTCTTAGACCGTTTCCCAGTAACCACACTTATTTCTTAAATAAATAATAAAACGAGTCCTCATATTTATTTTGCTCCATGCCCTGGTTGTCAATCACCTACTTTTGTATCTGCACACCTGCAGAGGCAATTCCGCGTTAGTGATTACAACACTAAGTAGTATAATAGATAAAACAAATCAAGTACATTCCACTATTTCCTTATGTTTATTTTAATATGTGGTGGAGCGATTCCGCTATATTCCAAAACAATACAGAGGAGGTATCCGCTGTGATCCGCACACCCCGGCCGTAGCCCTTTTGTGGGGAGGTTACCACTACCGTCTCCAGTGCCAGTTACTCGCACACCCCGGCCGTAGCCTTTTTGTGGGGAAGCTATCACTGCACTCAAGTGATTGCTACGCCCCGTTAGTGGGGAAGCTCTCACTACCAATTCTAGTGCCAGTGCCTCACACACCCCGGCCGTAGCCTTTTTATGGGGAGGCTATTAATGCACTCAGGTGAATGCTACGCCCCGTTTGTGGGGAAGCTCTCACTGCCAATTTTAGTGTCATTGTCTCACACACCCCGGCCGTAGCCTTTTTATGGGGAGGCTATCACTGCACTCAGGTGATTGCTATGCCCCATTTGTGGGGAAGCTCTCACTGCCAACTCTAGTGCCAGTGCCTCACACACCTCGGCCGTAGCCTTTTTATGGGGAGGCTATCACTACACTCCAGTGCCAGTGCCTTGCACACCCCGGGCGTAGCCTTTTTATGGGGAGGCTATCACTGCACTCCAGTGCGATGGAGGAATCATTGTGCCTGTAACATACCGGTTCGGGGCCTGTAACATACCGGTTCGGTTCATGAGCGTGAACCGGATTTGGGGTGTTACATAATAAGTCCAAATTGGCCTGTAAAACTTAAGACTTACACCAACACTTTATGGAAATCTTTTATATATATATATATATATATATATATATATATATATATATATATATATATATATATAATGTCACTAGTAAAAAATCAGACTTTAAAGTTGGCTTCAAGCAAAGGCTAATTTTATGGTGGTCAAACATTGGCTTTGTTGATGCTTTAAAAAAAAGGCTTTGTTTTGTTGAAATGCAATATTGAGATTATAAGAGGAAGACCGATAAAAGGTTCATATATTAAAAAATGCATACAAACTTAAGTGTTGTTATATGTATTGGCATTGTCTGTTACTTTTTGATGCATTACAAATGATAATTAACATTAGAAAATAAAAAGATATTTAAATAATGTTAAATTTACGTTTGCAATTTTATTAAGGTCCGTTTGTTGTCATGAAATTATACAAATATAAAATTTGGAGGTCATAAATTTTTCTTATGTTTGGATGTTTTGAAATTTAGTCAAGAAATTTTAATTTCACTCAAAATAAGTCTATATAAAAATTTTACAAAGTAATATTTCTTATAAAACATTAAAAAAAATTAGAAGAAATTTTGGGAGGCACATACACATAGACATGGTAATAAATATTTTATTTTCATCTTATTTTTTTATTATCTAAACATGTAGTGAAAATTTTTTAAATTTACATGCCATTTCATCTTATTGCATTTCCATTTCAGATAATTTTTTTTTCATTTACACCAACCAAACAAACATGTAGACAAGTCTTCCTTATTTATGGAATGTTTAGCATATACATTGGATGTAGATATTTATGTAGCTCCAAGGAAATCTAGACATTCATGTAGATCACATGATTATTATTCAATTTTTTAAACTAGACAAAATTATTTTATAAAGCAACCATTCTTTCAATCCAATACTTCATACTTGTTTGTGCTAACATTTCAAGTGCCCAATATAGGTTTTGGTGGGGCAATTCATCTTCGAATACAAGACGCATATGCCTTAAAACGTGGAAAGGTATATGTTAATCAATCCATTTACTTAGGTGGTCTTGGCATTCGTCGTTTAGATGAAATGAATGATATTATGATGACTAAAGTTCCTTGAAGAATAATGTCTAACCTGAATTCATTACTTGCTAAAGTCCTTTTGTTAAGTATGTTAATGGGAAAGGGTGGCGGAAGTCTTTGGGTAAGCCAACTAGTAATGTCTCTGATGCTTGGAAGGGAGTTCAATAAGGCTTGAAAAGATTATGGTAGGGTAAACTGGACTGTTAGAATGGTAAAAGTATATATAAGGTTGGGAATGACCCTCCCTTAGTAATTCTTGCATTGTCATATGTTCAAGCCTTAAACCTTCCATCTCTACTTATACATGGTTCTGGGTATAGCAAGATTAGAAGTTGTAAAGCAGTGGTGAAGGAAGAAGCTCTCTATGGGGGAGGGGCTTCATCTTGAACCTAGACGGCATATTGATTAAGAAGATAGATAAAGAACCCTAACTGCTTGTTGGCCATAACTTTATGCCGCCTCCATCTTTGTATATTATTGACTCTTCCTTATTGGTGCTTTTAAGCACTCTGTTGCGATTTTGTGCTTCTTAGCCTCTTATTTTGCAGAAAAGGGGACGGCGGTCGATCTGGTGCAGAAAGGAAGCATATATGATATATCATTTGCTTCTATATTATATATGCTCCCTCATTGAAGATAAGAATGATTCTAATTAACAGGCTCTTCATTATCAAGGAATAATTAAAGGCATTTAAATATCTTACTAAATATCTCTATACTTAAAGCTCAACATATTGAAATTAATTTACAATCAATATAAATTATAATTGTATTTACAACTTCATAACTCTACTAATGTACCCGATAGTTAGGGTTGCTAAACGAGCGAGCGAGCCGAACTCAGCTTGTGTTTAAACTCGACCCGAATAGCTTGAAGTTTGTTCAAAATTGACTCGATATCGAACTAGTTTTGAACATATATGCTCGAGCTAAATGAGCGAGCAAGCCGAGCTCAGCTTGTGTTCGAACA
Source organism: Piper betle (assembly GCA_033002965.1). Lineage (NCBI taxonomy): Eukaryota > Viridiplantae > Streptophyta > Magnoliopsida > Piperales > Piperaceae > Piper > Piper betle. The sequence continues at coordinate 69,853 of JAURVB010003721.1, forward strand.
CAACTCGAATAGCTCAAAGTTCATTCGATATCGACTAGATATCGAACTTGAGTTTTGAACATATATGTTCAAAATTGACTCAAACATTTTTTATGTTGTTCAAGTTAGAGTGGAGCTCGAATACACTTAAACTGTTTAATTTTGAAAAACTTGAAATGCTTGAAATGAAACCCAGGTGAGTTCAAAACTAGCTCACTTGATTTCTATTTTTCTTGTACACTAAAAACAATAATGCAATAAGTGTGGATTGAACACTTGAACTTTAGGTTTTTAGAATGACTCTCTCCCAACTGAGCAATCCCTGTATTGATGCTATTTTATATTTTTATTGTATATAAATAAATATAACTAGCTACAATCAAACTTATTAATATATATATATATATATATCAGATAATGTTTATGTCTCAAACTTTAATCTGGATCGTTCGATTACAAGGATGACCCAAATTTAATAAAAAAATAAAAAACAAAAAAACAAAACGCCCTCACCACCACCCTCCTTTAGTACGTAGTCAATAATAATATTTATTTATGATTTTAAACATATTTTGAATAGACAAATAATATTATTATATATATTATTATATTATATTATCGAGTCGATTTCGAGTTATAACCGAATCGAGTCGAGTCGAACACTGCCTTGCTCAACTCATAGGATTCAAGTTCGAACTCGAGCATTTAAATGTCGAGTTTCGGGTCAAGTCAAGCCGAGTCAAATGCCAAATGTTCACGAGCTGGCTCGCTCAATTATCAGCCCTACCCATAGTCCTTATATGAAATTAAATTATAATAAAAATAACTCATAAACAACATTTAATACCTACAAAAATAACTTTCAAAACGTGATTCTAGGTTGTTGGCCCCGTGTCATGGTCTTGGGGGCAATATTTGTACGCACTTGGACAGCCAAGATTATGAAATTTTAGAGAGTGCCCAACACATCAGCAGGAGGTAATCAAAACTCATCTTCTTCTAATTCTTCTATCAAATACTTAAAAAGTGTGGAAATGATATCCTAAATTAGGATCCAGGTGATATTTACAAATTATATTTTTTTGTGGTTGGATTGTCATTCTTAACACCAACCCTCATCCTTTATTTAAACATCAGTAATCAAACCTTCGTCAAAACCATAATTGCATGCCTCCTATTTAGGATCAGAGGCTCCGATGTTATTTTGGATACTAGACGAAGGTAAATAAAGAATAAAATGAACATATGTGTATTCAATAACATGTAAATTTAGTCATATTTTCTTGCGACTTGGATAAACTTATACTTATTATCCAAACATCCTTAACTTATAATCTAAAGGCTCGTAAAAGTAATTACATAAAAATATCATCAGTTGATAATACTAATTTTTCTCTTTATTTTTTTGAACAAGGTACGGAATCATTTTCACCTTTTTTTATAATGCAATCCCCCTCACTCACCCAATTCATAAACGCGATACCAACCTTATCCAACCAGTTCCCAACCGGCCAAGATCTTATTACCTCAACCTTGAAAACTATTAAAAGTGTACAAAGCTATCTTACCTAAGGTAAGAGGCTAAGAGCGATACGTACTCGTGAGCTTGTCCTGCACTTTTGAGTTTGAAGACATGAGGACATGGGATTGCGTAAATGGTGAGAAGGACCAGTCTGTGAAGAAGATAACGTCCACCGTCCACTTGCAAGCTGTGATTATTCCTTGCCCACTCCGCAATATCACATAAGAAGCTGTCCAGGTTCATCATAAGGTGAAAACTGCTAAAATCTTGGGCCAAACTACTTGTTCTTACATGTTATTGAGAAGTTTGAGACCTGGTAGAAAAGCTGGTGTATAAATAGAGGTGTGGCTGGGAGTGTTGCTGTAAGTTGTAACAAGCTAGAAGGCCAAAGTTCAGAGAAAAGATTGATATGTGTTGGAAGTTCCTAGGAGTTCCCTCTCTCGCTTCATTGGAGCTAGCTAAGAATGCAGATCAAAGCTTGCTCTACTGAAGTGTTTGGGGGAACTCTTGGGTTCATTCAACTACGGTTGCAAGCTTCTCCATCTCGTGGTTGCTTATCAATTTGAGCTTCATGCATGCTAATCAATAAAATTCCGTTTAGCAGTTGAAGTCTTAGCTCCAAAAATCATCCTGTCATTGGAAACGAAAAGACCAAAGCAGTCTTTTTCTGGGTTTTTTTTCAGAGTTAGTTGAAGGTCTATTTGGCCATTGCTAATTGACTTCATGATATACTATAACTTGATATATATGATTTTCCTCTTGATCATGATTACTAGCTGTTAGTAACAATTAACAGCGTCCAAAAAACGTTAATGGCCAGTATTACAAGTTACAGCGGCTGCTTCAAAAAATTTAGATTGATCACAAAAGGCCGACATTCTTCATTTTGTTATGAGACCTATTTAGATGGAACTTACAAGTATTTAACTTAATCTAGTAGTCTATTTATCATTTTTATTTATTAATAAAAGTTGCACTAAATTTATAAATTCTTTAACATCTAGTATAAAATGATATATATTAATCAAGGTGAATTGGGTAAAAAAGCAATATCAAGTTAAGATTGATCTAGAAGTTTGTGAGTTCCCATGGTTTTATTATAATTATTCGTTGTTTTATTACCGAAGTAGTTAAATGTCCCTTTTGCTCTTTATTTTTTTACAAACCAATGAGAAGAAGGTATATGCATGGTAGACGTATATAGTAAAATGCAATACATGGTTTATAATGTAGGACATCATGAGTGACGATCTTGTATTCAAGAGCTAAGAAAAAAATTAAAAATGTAACACTTTTGGTAGTAATTTCTCTCTTTTCTTCTCAATCTGTAACTTTATATAAGAAAGTTACAAACTTACAATAAGACCGTGAAGTAGAATTCCTAAATACTCGTAGTAAATTTAGAACTTACAAATTAATTTATACCAAGCAATACATATACCATGGACAATATTTATTTTTAAAAAAATGGAATTTGAGATAATCCATGGATATTAATTGAGAGTAAAAAGACCAATGATAATTGCCATTAGAGAGACTCAATATGTCTACTATAAGCTTGCTAATAGGATTATTCTTAGTTTTCATTCAATCAGCTCAACGTTGGCGACTTGAGGGGGAGTGCTGTAAACGGTGAAGGTTGGGGATGAGCATGTTTTTGGTGGAAATTGAAAATTGAACCGAATCAAATATAAATTAGTAATTTGGTTCAGTTTGCTTTCAATAGGTCGCAAACAAACCGATATGGATATTGATATCTTAGGTCAACCAAACTGAATTAACCAAACATTTTTAAAAATATTCCAAAATATATATTTTATGTTAATTATTATGAAGGTATAATATTTTTATGATTACATTTATTTATATGATGTATACATGTGAAATTACTTATAAAGTGGTTATATTCACTAAAATAATGATACAAATTTAATTAAATAATAGTATTTGATATAATTTAATTAAATAATACTTTATCCAAAAAATTAATTAAATAATTAAAATTTTATTTTTTTATATAACTTATGATGTAATTCAGTTATTTGGTTATAAAATTGAATTAACTAAACTATCTCGGTTCAGTTCAATTCAATTTTAAGAGTAATTCGGCGTGGGTTCTATTACTAAAATATCTGGTTGTTAAATAAAATTCAGTTAATTTAGTTCCTGCGGTTCGGAATGCTCACCCCCAATGAAGATGGTTAAGTGATGTCCAATTAATTTGGTTGTAAGTTGTTTTATACAAAACAGCTAGGCAATTAGATGTTGTGACATCTGTTGACTATGTTATATATATATATATATATATATATATATATATATATATATATATAGAGAGCCGCATAGGTGTGCCATGAGCAGGAAATTTCATCTGGGCCGTCCAATTACAAGGGCGGCCCAGATCTATTGATTTAAGAAAAAACTAAAATTTGATCTGGGTCGTTCGATTACAAGGACTGACCCACATCTAATCCTTGGGCAATGACGCCAGCGGCTATTTTTGACCGCCCTCTAACCTGCCCAGCCGACCACAGACGCACCCACTTCCCCGCCCCGCATGCCCCCCCCCTGAACCCCACGATGGCCGCCCCCCTCCATCACCCGGCTGGCCGCGGACGGGCCCCCTTCCCTACCCGGGTGGCCGAGGACGCCCCCCCACTCGCCCGGCTGGCCAGCGGACGCCCCCCTCCCCCACTTGGCCGGTTGTAGACGCTCCCTCCCCCAACCACGCCATGGCCACAGACGCCCCCTCCCCCAACCCCGCCATTGTAACACCCCAAATCTAATTCACGCTCAGGAACCGAACCAGAATGTCACTGATCCCAATTGGGTTGACTAACCTGAACCCAACCCATGTGGATCTACATCTCTGGTGTCTCGAGATGGTAGATGTCAAATGCTATGCATGAATGAATGCACAAAAATAAAGCTAACATGCTATTACATGGATGACATGACAACCAATTTTACATACCAAAATACCTACGACAAAATTTGTAAAATAAATCGGACAGAGTCTTCCCTAAAAATGCAATTAAGGGCCACCCTATCAAATCAACATGTATAAGTATATAAATAACTAATAAAACATTAATTTGAAATTATCAAAAATAAAAATTATATGAAGAAATTTTAAAATAAATTATTAAATATTAATACATAATTAGTTAAAATATTTATTTTTAAGAATTAAAAGTAAATATTGACTAAAATAAAGAATTTTGTGTGAGTCAGCGACAAAGTAAAGAGTTGTAGGCAATTAGGAGGTGGATAGCAAATTTGGAGATATGAGAAATTATTAAGAGGTGAGTTAGAGAGTTGGAGAGGTAAGGGGACTAATTAGAGAGTCAGAGACGTGAATGGATTAACCACGTGCTAGAAGAAGGTCGAACCATGACAAGAGTGAAAAAAAAATCATTTTGATAATATATACATATATATATATATATATATATACATACATATATGCTCATTGTGGTGTGTTGCATGCATTTGCAGCGCATGTAGCTCACCTAACGAGAGCCACTGGACCAAATCCAGCGGCTCTTGTTTATTAGCCCTTGCCCCCCACCCTGACCCCCCCCCGGGGTGCTGGTGGCAAGGGAGGTGGGAGGTCGTCGTGGCAAGGGGCGGCAACCCCTGCCCCCAACAGACGACCCTTGCCACCACCACCCCCGCCACTACTCGCCGCCCTGCCGAGCCCGACTCAAGTTAATAAAAACTTAACTCGGTCCCGACTCGAGTAAGTAAAAACATGACTCCGTCCCAACTCGAGTCAATAAAAAATTAACTCGGTCCTGACTCGTGTCAGTAAAACTTGACTCAATCCCGACCCAAAATTAATAAATAATGCGTCCTTACTCGATAAATGGTTTTAAAATTAATTTTGCTATCAATTTTATATTAAAAATATTTAAATTATTTTGATGAATTCGGAAACACATCAGAGCCAAAACACATGAGAGTCATCTCATTTAATTTTCTTCCACATGACGAATACAAGTACAAACCATGAAAGATCATGCCCACAAATAACTTATAAGTTACAAATTTGTCAAGTTTGATTAAAGCCAATTACAAATCATGGACACAAGTTACAAATCACTAAGATTATACGGTCCTTCCAAATTCGTAACTATCATAGTCGTTCTCCATCATTGCACTGACGGCCCTGAATAGACTCCACAACTCTACTTTCAGATGGAACATTTTTTTGCCTATTTATTTAAAAATAAAACATGGTAAAATAATCACATAAATTGTATATAACAAAGATCAAAACAAGGTTTGTGTTAGGCAACATTATCGATGTGCTACAATTAAAGGGCTAGTGCGCTTATCATGCCCAACTCCCTGTTTGTTGCAATCATGGCATAGACTATCTTTTACCATATGCTCCACTGCAATTGTATCATTCATCTCTTTCATTTTCTCGAAATGTTCCATCAATAATTAGGCATCAATTTCCTTTATCTCTTCTTTATTTTTTGTCTAGGTATTTCTAATATCTTTCTCTGTACAACCAATATTTTCAGCCCCACCTACTTTAATTTCTAACACATACATTAGTTGAGAAGCTTTTATGTTAGTCTCTACAAATGTGTCAATCGAACTTCGGTGCACACTTATAGCATGCCTATGTGACCTGAGAAAATGAGTATTTGATGGTGTAAGGAGTGTGTGACTATGTCCTTCTTCAAAATGCATGACCTTCCATGTGCCCTCTTTATCTTTAGTTACCTTGATGCATACTTGACAATCTTCTCTAATGATAGGATAAGTTCTTTTTTCCTTTGTGGGATATTTCTCACTTTCGTTTGCTCGTACTCATACCATCATTATTGTTATCATTTTCATATCCTATCTGTATTTTACACTCATCTTCTTTTGAATGTCCTTTTTAGAACACACAAACACTTGAGAACATAACTTTTTTATTCTCTTATGATAATTTTTACTACGTTCATGTACACAAAATCCGGCCATTTTTTAATAACTAGTGTAGAACTTGAGTGCATCGTGCAAACTATCAAATTGCATTCCAACTTTCGGTTTGACCTCATCTTCTACAATAGGATAAAATGTTGTAATATGTTGGCCTAATTCTTCTTCGGCATTTCCTTTATCTTCAAGATTGTCCATTCTTAAAAAATATAAAATTTATAAAAACTAAGAATCTAATCAACTAAAATAGTCACAATAACATTCTTTCATTAAGTCAAAGTACTTTCAAAGGCTTAACTATTACCCGATGCTCCTGGGCAGCTGGATTTGTTCTTTGCCGACAAATACAATTTTGGCCTCCTCGACTCCACTCACAAATATTTTTGACCTGAAAACATATTTTTTAAAATCAATAGAAACATAAGTACAAGAAATGAGGGCAACCTTTATTTCGTCAAAAATTTCATTTTTCATTATTTAGTAGATTCACTATTTAATTTGATCAGATGATTATAAATACTCTCACTTAGGTCCATTTACACACAAAAAATAAATGCAACAAAAATCAAATAATGTTAAAAAATAGACCACCCTCGCACGTGGCGAGTTCGGCACTGGAGGGCGGGGTGTGGCAATGGCCGTCTGAGGCAGCGCGGCAAGGGAGCGCCGGCTAGGGCAATGGGGTTTGGGGGGGGCGTTGAGGGGCGGCAATGGGGTCAGAGGGGTGGGTAGCTTGCGTCTGGTGGCAGGGTGGGAGGCGGCTTATAAAGACACCACAGACGCCCCCTCCCCCGCCTCCGCCCGCTGGCTGCAGATGCTCCCCTTCACCAACCCTGTCACGGCCGCCAATGCCCCTCCTCCCCCAAGCCCACCACGGCTGCCGCTACACCCCTTCCCGGCCACGCCGCTGCGGCACCTGCCTTCCCTCTAACCAGCTGCGGCAGCCTCGCTCCCCTCCCTCAACCGCCACCGTGGCTGGCCCGCGGCGAGGGGTGGGGGAGGGGGAGTCCGTGGCTGGCCGGACAGGTGAGGGGGGCAGCCGCAGTGGGCTTGGGGGAGGAGGGGGCCGTCGGCGGCCGGCCGAATGGGGGAGGGGGGAGTCGGCGACCGTGCCTAGGTTAGGGGAGGGAGAGCATCTACAGCCGGCCAGGCAGGGGAGGGCGTCCGCGACCACGGCAGGGTTGGAGGGGAGGGCGTCAGCGACCAGCTGGGCAGAGGAGAGGAGTCATCCGCTGATGGTCGGGAGAGGGATGAGTGGCCCGGCGGGGTTGGGAGGAGGGGCATCCGGTCGGTTGGGTGGGAAAGGGGGTTCACATTCTAATTGCCTAGCTATTTTGTATAAAACAACTTACAACCAAATTAATTGGACATCACTTAACCATCTTCATTGGGGGTGAGCATTCCAAACTGAACGAACTAATTTAACTGAATTTTATTTAACAACCAGATATTTTAGTAATAGAACCCGAGCCAAATTACTCTTAAAATTGAATTGAACTAAATCGAGATATTTTAGTTAATTCAATTTTATAACCGAATAACTGAATTACATCATAAGTTATATAAAAAAATAAAATTTTAATTATTTAATTACTTTTTGATAAAGTATTATTTAATTAAATTATATCAAATATCTTATTTAATTAAATTTGTATCATTATTTTAGTGAATATAACCATTTTATAAGTAATTTCACATGTATATATCATATAAATAAACGTAATCATAAAAATATTATACCTTCATAATAATTAACATAAAATATATATTTTGGAATAATTTTTAAAATGTTTGGTTAATTCAGTTTGGTTGACCTAAGATATCAATATCCATATCGGTTTGTTTGCGACCTATTGAAAGCAAACTGAACCAAATTACTAATTTAGATTTGATTCGGTTCGATTTTCAATTTCCACCAAAAACATGCTCATCCCCAACCTTCACCGTTTACAGCACTCCCCCTCAAGTCGCCAACGTTGAGCTGATTGAATGAAAACTAAGAATAATCCTATTAGCAAGCTTATAGTAGACACATTGAGTCTCTCTAATGGCAATTATCGTTGGTCTTTTTACTCTTAATTAATATCCATGGATTATCTCAAATTCCATTTTTTAAAAATAAATATTGTCCATGGTATATGTATTGCTTGGTATAAATTAATTTGTAAGTTCTAAATTTACTACGAGTATTTAGGAATTCTACTTCAACGGTCTTATTGTAAGTTTGTAACTTTCTTATATAAAGTTACAGATTGAGAAAAAAAGAGAGAAATTACTACCAAAAGTGTTACATTTTTAATTTTTTTCTTAGCTCTTGAATACAAGATCATCACTCATGATGTCCTACATTATAAACCATGTATTGCATTTTACTATATACGTCTACCATGCATATACCTTCTTCTCATTGGTTTGTAAAAATATAAAGAGCAAAAGGGACATTTAACTACTTCGGTACTAAAACAACGACATAATTATAATAAAACCATGGGAACTCACAAACTTCTAGATCAATCTTAACTTGATATTGCTTTTTTACCCAATTCACCTTGATTAATATATATTATTTTATACTAGATGTTAAAGAATTTATAAATTTAGTGCAACTTTTATTAATAAATAAAAATGATAAATAGACTACTAGATTAAGTTAAAAACTTGTAAGTTCCATCTAAATAGGTCTCATAACAAAATGAAGAAAGTCGGCCTTTTGTGATCAATCTAAATTTTTTGAAGCAGCCGCTGTAACTTGTAATACTGGCCATTAACGTTTTTTGGACGCTGTTAATTGTTACTAACAGCTAGTAATCATGAGCAAGAGAAAAATCATATATATCAAGTCATAGTATATCATGAAGTCAATTAGCAATGGCCAAATAGACCTTCAACTAACTCTGGAAAAAAAACCCAGAAAAAGACTGCTTTGGTCTTTTCGTTTCCAATGACAGGATGTTTTTGGAGCTAAGACTTCAACTGCTAAACGGAATTTTATTGATTAGCATGCATGAAGCTCAAATTGATAAGCAACCAAGAGATGGAGAAGCTTGCAACCGTAGTTGAATGGACCCAAGAGTTCCCCCAAACACTTCAGTAGAGCAAGCTTTGATCTGCATTCTTAGCTAGCTCCAATGAAGCGAGAGAGGGAACTCCTAGGAACTTCCAACACATATCAATCTTTTCTCTGTACTTTGGCCTTGTAGCTTGTTACAACTTACAGCAACACTCCCAGCCACACCTCTATTTATACACCAGCTTTACTACCAGGTCTCAAACTTCTCAATAACATGTACAAGTGTTTGGCCCAAGATTTTAGCTGGTTTTACCGTATGATGAACCTGGACAGCTTCTCATGTGATATATGCGGAGTGGGCAGGGAATAATCACAGCTTGCAAGTGGACGGTGGATGTTATCTTCTTCACAGACTGGTCCTTCTCACCATTTCCGCAATCCCATGTTCTCATGTCTTCAAACTCAAAAGTGCAGGACAAGCTCACGAGTACGTATCGCTCTTAGCTTAGGTAAGATGGCTTTGTACACTTTTAATAGTTTTAAGGTTGAGGTAATAAGATCTTGGCCGGTTGGGAACTGGTTGGATAAGGTTGGTATCGCGTTTATGAATTGGGTAAGTGAGGGAGATTGCATTAAAAAAAGGTGAAAATGATTCCGTACCTTTATGAAAAAAATAAAGAGAAAAATTAGTATTATCAACAGATGATATTTTTATGTCAATTACTTTTACGAGCCCTTAGATTATAAGTTAAGGATGTTTGGATAATAAGTATAAGTTTATCCAAGTCGCAAGAAAATATGACTAAATTTACATGTTATTGAATACACATATGTTCATTTTATTCTTTATTTTCCTTCGTCTAGTATCCAAAATAATATCGGAGCCTCTAATCCTAAATAGGAGGCATGCAATTATAGTTTTGACGAAGGTTTGATTACTGATGTTTAAATAAAGGAGGAGGGTTGGTGTTAAGAAGGATATCCAACCACAAAAAAATTGTAATTTGTAAATATCACCTGGATCCTAATTTAGGATATCATTTCCACACTTTTTAAGTATTTGATAGAAGAATTAGAAGAAGAGAGTTTTGATTACCTCCTGCTGATGTGTTGGGCACTCTCTAAAATTTCATAATCTTGGCTGTCCAAGTGCGTACAAATATTGCCCCCTAGACCTAGAATCACGTTTTGAAAGTTATTTTTGTAGGTATTAAATGTTGTTTATGAGTTATTTTTATTATAATTTAATTTCGTATAAGAAGTAGGACTATGGGGTACATTAGTAGAGTTAGGAAGTTGTAAATAAAATTATAATTTATATTGATTATAAATTAATTTCTATATATTGAGCTTTAAGTATGCAGATATTTAGTAAGAGATTTAAATGCCTTTAATTATTCCTTGATAATGAAGAGCCTGTTAATTAGAATCACTTCTTATCTTTACTTTTCACTATTGGTGATATATCTTTCCTTATCTTCAAGATTTACCTCCGGGGAATGTCTTTCCTCAATACAACTGATGGGACTTCAATGAGGGGGCATATATAATATAGAAGCAAATGATATATCATATATGCTTCCTTTCTGCACCAGATCGACCGCCGTCCCCTTTTCTGCAAAATAAGAGGCTAAAAAGCACAAAATAGCAACAGAGAGCTTAAAAGCACCAATAAGGAAGAGTCAAGAATATACAAAGATGGAGGTGGCATAAAGTTATGGCCAACAAGCCGTTAGGGTTCTTTATCTATCTTCTTAATCAATATGCCGTCTAGGTTCAAGATGAAGCCCTCCCCCCCATAGAGAGCTTCTTCCTTCACCACTGCTTTACAACTTCTAATTTTGCTATACCCAGAACCATGTATAAATAGAGATGGAAGGTTTAAGGCTTGCACATATGACAAGGCAAGAAATATATAGATGTAGTACTTCAGGATCTGGTTTGGTTGGAAGCTCCCTAGAGTTCCCTCTCACACTTCATTGATTATATGGTGAGCTTATTTGTGCAATATTGGCCTATATAAATAAGCATTTTCTATAATATTACTGAAGTGTTTGGGGGAACTCCTGGGTCCATTCAACAGCAAGTGAGAGTAATTTGTAGCTATGGTTTTGCCATATATACTGTTACAACCATTTGACTCTGCATGGGGCTTGATGATGGTTATTGCACTTCAAAACTATTGGTACCATGTTGAATTTCGGCTTCGTTTCTTTTATTTTAATCACTGGAACTTCTGATTCAGATATCTATATAGGTCACATAAGTTAGTGTATAATACAGATCACAAATGATTGGTAAAGGATGATATTTTTAGTTGAATGTTTGGTCTTTCCATACTTATTTTATACAAAAAAACCTTTCGCAAGTACTATTAAGATATTTTAATGGGGATTTTCCTCTTTTATGCAGAGGAGTACTCCTACATATGCATGACATTGAAAGGTAAATAATAATAATAATAATAATAATTAAATTACTATTTTTTATTCGAATGCAAAATAATATTAGTAAGTTTTTTAGTTTTACTTTCTAGAGATCTAATTAATTAAGAACAATTTAGAGTTGATTGATAGGAACTACCAATTACAAATTACTATACAAATTTAGTGGATATGTCTGATACAATTAAAGGTTAACCATGGAAATATATCTCTCTTTAATTATAAACGAAATTTAAGAGAAATATGTCTTGATTTTAATAATGAATCTTTTGTTATTATTGGGAGACATATAATTAGTGCTTGATATAAAATAAACTACTTATAACAAGGTAATGTTAATTGAAGTCTTCAGAAAGAAGAATTGGAAATTTAAATTAAAAGCAATTGTAATAATAAACTAATTGTAACAAGATAAACCAAACTTAAAGCTATGTTTTGGGAGTTTCAAAAGTGAGGACCAACTTAGATAGATGTTTATGCCAAATTGACCAAGAAAAGCTTGACAAACATGTACTTTTTAGTTGAGTTTTAGTAAGAGTACTCGATCAACCTAGCCACAATAACCAAGCCGAACTCGTTCGCTTTACTTTGTTCATTTTTGTAATAGAAAAACTATCCTGTGGGCGTCGGCTCAAGTTTTCTTTTTATTTTTCCAAACAAGCAACCTGCTATTATTTTAAACAACAAAGAAGTCAGACAAAGAGTTATATATGTTTACAATATAGAGTACTCTTAGAACATGCTATCCTTGCTAGCATGTGGGACACCTTATTTACAGACCTTGAACACTAAAAAACTTAAATACTATACTTACAAAAAAAGATCTTAATTATCTGTATAACCCAAAAGATGGTTTTCCACATTAGTGGTATTATATTGAAGTCCTAATAGAATCCTGTCAAATTCATATCTTAGAAAGACTATTTATAGGATGAGGAATGTTAATAATTATATTTACATGATCCTGGACAAACATTTCTCTTATATACTCATTATTCCAGCCACCTGTATTAATATAAATATGTATGTGTACCTTTTCATTTTTCATATATTGATAATGAGGCTTAAACTGAGGTATACCATTTGATATATCCTTAACCCAAGTGAGGGTCATTCCCAACCTTATATACTTTTACCATTACTAATAGTCCAGTTACCCTACCATAATCTTTTCAAGCCTTATTGAACTCACTTCCAAGCATCAGATGGATTGCATGTTATTGAACACTCTTATCATGTCATGTCATAAGCATGTGATGAACATGTCTTCATGTAGTTTAATTTGTGAATAATTAATAATTTAATATAAGTATATTTATTATTACTCGATTAAGAGGTTGCAACTGAGCATCCAAAACTCATCTTACCAGCAACTCAGTAAGAACACAACATTAATGGTTATAAATGGTCTGGATGTTGCTTTGAATTTTGAAAAATGGTTATAAATTATTAGCTGCAAGGTAAAAATGAAAATACAAATAATAATTTATATATTTTTCATGTGTTAAAATTGAAGCCACCAAATCCGAAACTCAATAATAACAAGTTTACCAAGTTTTATCATGTTACTGATTTAGCAAACGAACAATGTCAACAACTTCAAAACATCCCGATGAGGGCAAAAGATAGTTTTTGACTACTATATTGGAAGTGTTAGTGACTACTAATTGACTTGATTTTCGTGTAGCGGCAACCATCGCTATTTACACAAGTTATGCTAAACTCAATGTGGGCTGACCAACTGGGAAGCTAAACTTAAGGTTGTTTTCATGTTTTTCATATTAACCCTGTGTTGTATGGCTTTTGCATTTTGCAAACATCAATCATCTCTACTATAGAAATAAAACATGGGTTTTCTCTAATTTTGGTACTAGTCACAAAGATCTGTTTACAGAATTGATTTGAAAGATGGAAAAGATAATTGATATTTTGCACGATGAACTTAATTAGCCTATCCGATCAAAATAAGCCCACATAATTATAAGTGGGCTGGATTTCCCTGTCTTTTCTTTGTAATCAACTGGGCTAGACTTATAGCCAACGTAAACTTCCACCGGATTAACCTTGCCATTTGTGATTCTAATAAAATTGTGAGTGCAAAATGCCTATATATATATATATATATATATATATATATATATATATATACATACATACATACATATATGGGTGCTTATCGGACAAGTTAAGTCGAGTTTGATCCGCTCAAGCTCAGCTCATATGAGTTCGAGTTTGAATTGCAAGTAATGTATTTGAGATTCGAATTAGAATTGATTCATATTTATGAACATTTTTTCGTATAATTCATACTAAAATTTAATTTATAATTAAAATATTTTTAAGTTTTACATGATTATGCATAAAAAATAATTTAATCATATATAAATTTATTTCAATTTGATAACATATAATGATATTTATAGTTTAGTTATATTTATATAGAGAAATTTAAGATAAATATAATCAAAAATTTTATTTCTTATACAAAATATCCAGCTTTGAGTCAAGCTAAATTGTGCCGGTACAACCTTAGGCCAGACTCATTTAATATTAAGTTAAGCTTTGAGTTGAGTATCGATACAAATCAAATTTTGAACATATATATATATATATATATATATATATATATATATATATAATCATGATGATTTTTTTTCACTCTTGTCGCAGTTTGGCCTCTCTGGCACATGGTTAATCCATTCACCTCTCTGATTGTCTAATTAGTCCCCTTATGTAACACCCCAAATCTGGTTTAAGCTTGTAAACCAAATCAGCATGTTACAGGCCCCAGTTAAGTCGGCTAACCCGAACCCAATTTGTGAGGATCTAATCTCGATGTCTTAAGATGAAGATACAACCTGTCATGTATGGATAAATGCACAGAATCCTAATATGATACTACATGGATAACATGCAAAGTAATTCACACAACAATACGATTACGATCAAAATTAATAAAAATTCTAAAATCAAACAGACAGAGTCCCCCTAAAAGTGCAACTAGGGGCCACCCTGTCAAATAATATATATATATATATATATATATATATATATATGCATGTATCAACAATTTCATTCACATAGAATCTAATCTACTATATACTCATTCTAAAGCTCGGGTCTCAACCCACCACGCTTCCGCTGCGCAATCTATTCATGTTTTACATCCTATCATCATGTCTTAGCATTCAATTACGTCTTGTCATCATATCTTAATCATTTAATCACATCATATCATGTCTCAACATTTCACGTCATTCTCAATATAATAACATCATAACAAAAATATTAATTACCCTATCAATTGACATGTGTGCAAGCGACAACAGTGCTCCTCCATCCAAGTTGGCTCCTCCAACTCATGATTATTCCCTACATATAGTATAAAAACACGTTAATAACAAGTGTTACTGGTCTATAAAAAAAATAACTATAACAAGCTAGCTATGAGAGCAAACTCTCATATGAAAGAAAAATTCATATAGCCCTCGTGAACACTCTGAAGGGCACCTATTGAGGAGCCATTAGGCTGTAGACCCAGTAGTATCCTGAACTAACTGATCTATTGCTATTGATGCCTCTCTCGGCATTTTCTTACTTCATTTTATGGTCTCGAATCCTAAGCCCTCTCCTTACCTCCATATTTCTCCTGGCCTTGAGCACGAAGGCCGAGTACTCTCAGGCAATCGCCTTTAGTACCCTTTAAACCACAAGTCCGGACATGCATTGTACCAAACAGTACCTGCAAACTTCCACATTCTCCGAGTGTGAGGAACTCAAACGCGGAGTTGTCAGGATCCCTCGAGAATGGAACAGTCTGCTTTATTAATCTAGAGCCCGCTTTGACTGTCATGGCATCCGCTCATGGTACGTGCAATCAGTCTCTCCATCTCTCATCTCACTGAAAACTCGATAAAATTTTATATATATATATAGGTTTGGGAAGGGATTCATATAATAGGCCCGAAGGTAACTTGTGGTGGATCTTGTTTTTGAAATCATCATCGAGGGATCTCATCCTCGAGGGTTTATTAATCCGGAAAACTGTTCAGCTAAATGGCCCGAGTTAAGTGGGATCTGATAAAATGCCACTTAACCCGTCCTGCAAGAATTAAAACAAACATACAATAGAAGAGAGCGTAAAATAGAGTCGAGTCCTAAACGGACCTGGTAAAAGCTCCAAACATGTCATTGTGCATAGGCGGCGAGCTCCTACTCCGTACGTACACATCAAAACTAAATACTAACGGCCGCTAACTAAATGATGCATCAAACTCAATGAACATCAATCAACAATCAAATAATCATAAGTATGAAAACAATTCTAACTAATCCTATTCATACCAATTTTACTGTGTTTTTACGTCATACTCGATTAACATACTCATATTTACTTTATCTCATTAGATCACTTATCCTCCATGAAATATTAATCACATCATGTAACTTATCACTATATTCATAATTAGTCATTATCATGACAATTAATCAGTCCAAACATGCTATGCTAGTAATCATCAATTTTAAATAATTAACTCGGAGGTAATTATACCTTACGTCATTGACAATTGGTGACGGCTAGGGTTTCGTCGTGTGTCTCGGAGCTCAAATTCGGTGCTCATCGGTGTCCGAACTTCGATTGGGATTGACTAGATAAACTTTTCGCAAGATCCGGCGAATTCTAGCGAATCCGGTTTTCTGGCAAGTTCCGACGGTTTTCCGGCAAGTTTCAGTAGTTTTCCGGCAGCTTCCGGCGGTTATCCGGCGACAATCACCGGCAACGTCTACTGGCTGGATAGGGGTCATATTGGGTATCATTGGAACCAGCTCGGTGAGCCCGACGCATCTACGATGTCAACGTGCCCAACGGAGGCTGCGGCTCACCAGGAAATGCCTAAAATAGAGCGGCGGCAACGGGTGAAGAAATCCGACTGATTTGGGTGGCGATGGCCTTCGCTCCGATCAGCAAAGATCATTGGAGGGTCAAGGGTGTCGAGGCTACCACCCGATCGTGGCGGCGAGGGTTGCCACAGCGGAATTGGCGACGCGATTGAAACGCAACCGCGGGGCTAGGCGCGGCGATTTTGGCGTCGCGGCGGCCTGGCGGTGGCCGGGGTGCTCGAGGCGACATGGCAACGTCGAGGCAAGGCTTGGCGGCAACAATCAACGGCAGGTCGGCATCGACTGTACGACGACAAGCAAAAGCTGGCGGCGCAGCTAGGGTTTAGATGGGGAAGAAAGAAGAAAGGTTGGGGGGTGAGAAAAATAACTGGGTGGCAATATCATAAATAATATTTGACTCATGTCCAGCTTGAGTCAAGAATAATAACTAATTTGTATTAAATCCTTAAAAATCGAGAAAAATCCTATAAAATCAAACAAACACCAAAAGCATCATAATAATATGCTCTAGAACTATCCCGTAATGCATCTTAACACGGTAAATGGCCTAAAACTAATTCTACGATCTACTACATATAAAAATAACTGGCATACTCTCATATATTCTGATAACCCATTCTGTTCTGCTGTGTTCATGACGTTATCATCATATACTTAGGTACGTATGACCCCTCATAACTCATACACCCGACTGGCATCGGCTCAGTACACATGTTTTGAAACTGACTCTGACTCGAATATAACGGTCAAACCAACCAATTCTAAATATAAAACCCTAACTCAAATTGTAAAACCCGTGACTTGAGTCAGGGTTTTACGTTACCGAACCAGTCGGTTCGACCGTTGGTTCGAGTCGAGTCAGTTTCATGAACCGCGTGCTGAGTTGAGGCCAGCCGTGAGTTATGAGCGATGAGAGTCAGGTGTACCTGAATATATGATGATAACGTCGAGAAGATGGTGAGAAATGAGTTATCAGAATATATGAAAGTATGCAGTATTTTTTTTCTTTCTATATGTTTGATCGTAGAAATAGTTTTAGGCCGAATAACGCATTAGGACGCGTTGGATTATATTCGGGTGGGTTATTAGTTATAGAGCATGCCATTTAGATGTTGTTGTGTTTGTTTTATTTTATGGGATTTTTTACATATTTTTCTAGATTTTTTTAGAATTTATTACGAACTAGTTATTATTTTGACTCGAGTCAGAATCGAGTCAATACTTATTTACGATTTTGCCATTGGAGTATTTCACCTCCTTTCCCGACACTTCCCCACCCAAACCCTACCGCCGCCTTGTGCTCGTCGTTGCCGCCATCGCCGCCAATGTCACACTGCCGCCGATCAACGCCGTCCCGCCCCGCCGGTGCCACCACGACCCACCCCGGCCACCGTCTCGCCGCCACGACGCCGGAATCGCCCCACGAGCCGCGACGCTCTCCTTGTCGATTCGCCGCCGTCCGGGCCGCGCCGCCGCCGCCGTGACCTCGACGACCACCCCCTTGACCTCCCCGACATTTCCCCCTTACCTAGCACCGCCGTTGAAGCCGGCCGTGGGCCTGATCGGAACGACCGACCGCCCCGACCGAACTCGATGCCGCCGCCGGCGGTCATCGCTGCCGCGGCTGCCCTTGCCGTCACCACCATTGGGACGAGCTCGCCGAGCCGGTGCTAACCCTTACCCCTGATTGCCCCGCCGGAACAGTCGCCGGAAAACCGCCGGAAGTCGCCGAAAAATTGGATTCACCGAAATTCGTCGGAAATCACCTGATCTTCCGCCGAATCCCCCGGATTGAACCCTATCGAACTTCGGACGCCATAGGGTGCCGAATTCAAGCCACGAATCACACAAGGTATAATTTATTTTAACTTAATTATTTAAAAGTATTGATTATTAGAATTGCATGCTAGGATTGGTGAATTGCGTGTTATAATTATATGTATAAATGTAGAATTGATTAAGGATAAAATATGAAATTTGTTTGATTGAGCGGTGTTAAAAATGGAGGCTAAGAAACTAATTAGGGTAACTAGGTAATGATCATGATCTAATGCAAACTAACCTAAGTAGATTTGCTAGAATTGATATAGGTTGATGTGTGTTGATTGATGCGTGATGGATGTATGTGTGATATAGGATGTATGACTGCATCATGAGCGGGCGTTAGTATTTAGTTTCGATGTGTAGGTACGGAGTAGGAGCTCGCCGCCTAGGCACGAGGACACGCTTGGAGCTTCTACCAGGTCCGTTTAGGACTCGTTCTCTATTTTTACGCTACTCTATTGTGTATTTGATTTATCATGTGCAGGACGAGTTAAGTGGCGTTTTATCGGATCCCACTTAACTCGGGCCATTTAGCCAACGATTTTCTGGATTAATAACCCTCGAGGATGAGATCCCTCGAGTTTGTTTTCGAACTTCAGATCCAGCTCACGATGCCTTCGGGCCTATTGTATAAATCCCAACCTAGACCTATATATATGTATAGTTTTCGCGTTTTCAGTGAGAGATTGAATGAGGGAAATCTGACTACCGTGCTACGCGAGCGGGCACATGTGAGTCGATAGTGGGCTCTGGAATGGTGTGCGGGCCATTTCATTCCCGAGGGATCCTGACAACTCCACCTTTGAGTTCCTCAAACCCGGAGAAGTGTGGAGGTTCACGGGTACTGCAATGCAGCGCATGTCTAGACTTGTGGTTTCAAAGGGTACTAAAGGCGACTGCCTGAGAGTGCTCGGCCTTCGTGCTCAAGGCCAGGAGTAATATGGAAGGTGTAGAGGGCGAAAAGGAATGAGATTTGATGCGAGAAGCGATAGAGAAATGGCTAAGGTATGAGAATGAGAAAGAAAGGGGGACGCTGTCGACCCGAGGGCGACGGCTCCCATATGTGCCCTGATGAGAGTTCTTGAGGAAGTATATGGTTTTCATTCAACAGGAGAGTTTGCTCTCCTGTGCCAGATTGATATTAGTTATTTTCTGGGCCGGTAACACTCATTACTGACGGTTTTTCTATATATATGTAGGTGAAGAATGCGAGCGATGAAAGCTGTCGGGACTGTGGAGGAGCAGCACGGAACCGCGCACACATGTACCTGCCGCGTGTAATGTATAATGATGGTGTGTTAATGCTGTGTGAATGATAATTAGAATGTTTTTGTCTTGATAAATTGCTTCTTATGAGACGAGCGGATAATTGTGAATGAGTAGGGAGCCTTGGAGTTCAGACTCGGCTCAGATGAAACGAAAGAGATAATGACTGAATGCCATAGTAGATTGTTATGTTTTATCGTATTTTGATAAAATATTTATATACCCTTGTTGTGGACAGGTTGGCCCCTATTGCACTTTTAGGGGAGATTCTGTCCGTTTTTCCTTAAATATTAATGAATTTTTATTTAAATTTCTTGCTTGTTGAATGGTTTTGTTTTGCTTGCATATCATCACATGCATGTAGGACTCCGTTAGAACCCAATTGTTCCCATTCATGCATCTCATGGTTGCATCCCCATCTTAAGACGCCGAGGGCAGATCCGGGTCGGCTTAACTGAACCAGTACATTAGCGAACAGTTCGGTCGCCGGTGACATTTCCGGGTAGGTTCACGGGTGAGCCGAAACGGGGTGTTACACGAATCGTGGATTTTACACCTTACCTCTCCAACTCCTAACTCACCTCTTAATAATCCCTTGTATCTCCAAATTTTCCATCCACCTCCCAATTGCTTAAAACTCTTTACTTTGTCGCCCACTCACACAAAATTCTTTATTTTAGTCAACATGTACTTTTAATTCTTTAAAATATGTATTTTAACTAATTATATATTAATATTTAATATTTTATTTTAAAATTTATTCATATAATTTTTATTTTTGATCATTTCAAATTAAATATTTTCTGATATTTGCATTTCAAATTACTTCATTCATTCATTTATTATTTATTTAATTAAAATATATTGCATGTTGAACATAATAAAAAATTAATGTACAACTTTAGTTAATTACATAACATTTAGGTATTTTTTATAATTAAAAATTGAGGGCCACTTAGAAGTTTAATTTTTTTGGTGCAAGACAATTTTTATTAAACTTTAATGCAAATATTACCTTTGATTTTGACAAAATAATATTTGTTAAGAATTTTCAACTAAGAATTGTAGATGTTTTTTTTATTAAGTTTTTAAATTACAGAATTATTATATACATTCATTTATCATACTTTATTTAAAAGGAAAATTTTAAAGTTTTTTAATATTATATATTATTAATTTTATTTTTTAATAAAAAATTCATAAAGTTTGTTAAACATGGCCTGCTCATTGCATGGGTCTAAACTAATGTATGTATGTATGTGTGTGTGTCTATATATATATATATATATATATATATATAGAAATAAATTTCCTATGCTTGAGCACAGGTAGCTTGCCCATGCTCAAGTTTGGTCTTCGCCGTTGGATTGGCATCCAACGGCCAAGATCAAAAAAAATGAGGGGTGGCCACCGCGCCGCCACAGCAGCGACGGCGGAGGGGGGGGAAGGGTGCCCAGCCAAAGCGACGGCCGGGGGGGGGGCGGGGGCAGCAGCGACAGGGGACAGGGCTGGTCCGGGGGGTGGCAGGAAGGTGGTCACAGGGGCGCGGCGCCGGTGGGGGCCGAGGGTAGGGGTGGGCATCGGTCGGACAGACATCGGACGAATTATTGTCCGCGTCTGTCCAAAATTTCGTCGGACAAAATTTGTCCGACCGACTTCGGACATCGAATTGTCCGTCGGGCCCAAGCAGTGTCCGCGGACAGACCAAACCCTCTCCGCCGCGGCCGCCTCCGCAGCCGCTGCCTCCGCCGCCGCCGCCGCCTCCGCCTGCCGCTGTAGGAGGGTTAGCAATGTCAAAGACGGCCGCGGCGACGATCGCCGGCGGCGGAATTGACGACGCGAGCAGAGGGTATCGGCGGCGGAATCGACGACGAGCGGCGATTCTGGCGTCGTGGAGGCCGGGCAACGGCGGGGGCGCTCGGGGCATCACAGCAACGCCGCGGCAGGGCCTGGCGGCGACGATCGGCGGCCGGGCGACGCGGCAGCGACGGCGGCGGAATCGACGACAAGCAGAGATTCCGTCGTCGTGGAGGCCGGGCGACGGCGGGGGCGCTCGGGGCGACGGCGGCAACGCCGCGGCGGGGCCTGGCGGCGACGATCGGCGGCCGGGCGACGCGGCGGCGGCGGCGGCAGCGACCACGCAAGGGGGCGGCGCTGTTTGGACGGGGAAGAGAATGGGTCGAAGGTATGATTGATGGCAATATCGTAAATAAGACTTGACTCGTCAATGTCTCGAGTCAATAATAATAACTAACTCGGAATAAATCCTAAAAAAATCCATAAAATCAGAAAAAAATTCCATAAAATAAAATAAACACTATAACATCATAATGACATTCTATAACTAATAACCCACCCAAATTCCCCGTAACGCGTCCTAACGCGGTAAATGGCCTAAACTAATTCCACGATCAACTATATATAAAATAAAAAAATAATCGGCATACTCTCATATATTCTGATAACTCATTCTTTTCTGTTGTATTCATGATGTTATCATTATATACTTGGGTACGTATGACCCTTATGGCTTGTACACCCGACCAGCGTCGACTCAGTACACATATTCTAAAACATACTCGACTTGAACCGACGATTGAACCAATCGGTTCATAAGCATAAAACCCTGACTCAGATCACTGGTTTTACATTATGTTTATAATGTGATATATTTTTTTCAAAGATGGATCATACAAGTTTGTTATTAAATATCGGACACTCGGTCGGTCGTTCGGTCGGACAAAAAAATGTCCATGTTTGGTTTGTTTTAATTCGGTCGAATTCGGTCGGTCAAATTCGGTCGGACATACTTCGGACATCGGACAGACGGACAAATTCGGACGTCCATGCCCACCCCTAGCCGAGGGGGGAGGGCGGCTTGGCGCCCGTTGCCGCGAGGGTGGGAGCCGCGGTGGCGAGGGGCGGGGAGGTGGGCCGCCGGGGTGCACGCCGCGGCTGACCCGGCTTCAGGAGGGGGGCACGGCAACGGGGGCAGCGGCCCCGACAGGGTGGGGGTGGTGTCGCCCGGCTTCGGTGGCGACGGCGTCAGCCGGGGGCGGCGTCGCGTCGCGTCGGCCGGCGACGGTGGCGACGCGTCGGCCGGGGCGGCGGCGTCGCTCAAGCACAGGCAGCTTGCCTATGCTTGAGCACAGTAAACCCACCCTTGCCCTCTATATATATATATATATATATATATATATATATATATATATATATTCCAAAATGTTGTTTATTTTGTAGGGTTGGTGGAAGCAGTTAATATAACATATTGAATTAAAATAAAATATTGATAGCCAGCCAAAACTAAAATATGAGCTTCACTAATATAAACAACTAATTAATTAATTAAGTACCCTTTTACTAATTAGCTCCTTGTCCATGCATTCTCTCAACGCCTCTAGATTCCCGCTACCATGATTCTTTATCCAATAAAAATAGAGTCTAAATTGTATAGTTTGCCAAATAAGGAAAATTTTTCAGCTTGTAATTTTTGAAACTTCCAAATATCCTTTTTTAAACTACAAAATTCGTTAAAATGAATATTTTATATATAATTCACAGTAATTGGGTAATTATATAAGGAAATATTTATTTAAGCTCTCGAAAAAGGAAGCTTTATCTAACTCAATAGATGATACGATTTAAATTCCTATAAAGAGACATTCATATGCATACACTCAAAATAAATATATAATATGACATGTAAGAATATTGGTTGGTGATCAAAACCAATTAGTTACATTATTGCAACTAGGGTTGGACACGATTCGAGTTGAGTTGAACTTTGACCAACTTGAACTCTGCTCGTTTAATAAACGAATCGAGTTTCAAGTTTTCAATTGAATTTAAAATTATTCAAGTTTTCAATTGAGTTTAAACTTATTCGAGTTCGAGTTGAGTCACAAAAACTTGTGAGCTAACCTAAGTCATGGCAGGCCTTAATTCCAGCCATTGCATGTACACCATGTTATACATAAAGAAAAAGTTGAACACCCGGTGTCTTTCAACAAGGAGTTATCACAAGTGTTATTGTCTAATGTTAATAATAGTGGTTCAACAAGGTTTCTATAAGGATCGCAGCATGCATCTAACTCCATACAGTAGTCGCATAATATCATTTTTTTTATCAAAGCATAATTATTATAAAAATTCAATTTTTTTTCAAGCATAATATCAAAATTCATGCTTGTTGATATTGTCATTCATATCTTCTCTTGGCTTGTTCTGTTTATTATCATTTGTTTGCTAATGATGCTTGGCCAACCGAAATTAGCATGACAATTGCCTCCCTTAAGATATAGACGAAGACCATCTATCATTCGTGATGTTATAGGTTATTGATCTTTTTTTATTTTTTTCATTGCGGTCATCTGAAACTTGCTTTTAATGTAAAAGAACATTTAATTTGAACCTTCTTAGTAGGTTCCCACATAATAAGTTCATATGTAAGGAAGTTAAAATATACCAAGTAAGATGTCGATCATGTATGACGTGTAATATATAAATTTTAATTTTATATATAAACTCTCATTAAATAATAGGATAGACTGACTATAACAACTTAATATCTTAGTTATGGATTATCATTGACTTTAAAAATATATCTTATTTAAATAAAAAGATGACTTATAATTATTTAAGTTTTTTATTATATTTTTTTCAAGATAATAAGACAAAGTTCTATTAGTAGGAAGTTATAAGAGATACTCTTATTAGCGGGAAGTTAGAACTTGAGGGTAGCTAGGTTCAAACTTGTGACATTATACCGTGAAAGGCATTATTACTTTTATTTTAAAGAACTTAACGTTAGCGAGATTTGAACCTTTGGCCCTTTATAAAAGGTATTTTCATTATAATGTTTTAGATTTTTTTGTATTTTAATTGGCTGATTCTCCTACTTTTAATCTCACCAAAGTATGAGTTTTCCTTTTATTAACAAGATTAGATAAGTTGGAGGTTGATAAATTTTAATTTTTTAAACATCAATATAACATATTTATGAATTTTTAAAAAATGCACTAGTTTAAAGATATTTTTGAATTAATTTTTATTATAATTACTTTGATAATTAAAATGAAATTATTGAAAGCATTTGATCGATTTGAAAATCTATAAGTATCTTATTTATTTATTTTACATTTATCTATGTGGATTTTGATTAGCAGGACCCGGTAAATTGTTCTACATATAAGTTGTAGCTCATATAAGTTGCTTGAGTCGTGGCACAAGTATATAAGATGCATTGAGTATTGTCAGTTTTGTTTTTTTGAAAGAAAAAAACATGCACTTTTTTCTAGGTATATACTTTTACCAATTAGCATATAAGATAATACCTTCCATCACGTTAGTTATAGTCTGTGCAATTATTGTGGGCCGGATAAAAAAATTAAGAGAGTATTATGGAGCCATATATTTTGTCTGTAAATCGTCGTAAATAGTTGAACCTTTGACGACAAAATAAGTAGCGCGTCGTTTATGTTGGCTTTAAATGTGGCAACAGACGAGATTACCGTTATTACATTGCCTTATATAACCTTTTTTTTGTAGTGGCAACAAATTTCATTTTAATTTTTTAACTAGAAAATAACAAATATAAATAAAATAAAAGTAAACATGACATTGTATAATATATGTATGGTCCTACCAATGCCTAAACCTAGTCCTACCTTGCCAAAAACTAATTGACAAACAGAATATTAATATTAATCTGGGGAATACGAGAGGTATGCTTGAGATGAGAAATAAGAAGGATAACTTGGGGGCTGAACATGGCCAACAATGGCAGCGTTCTCTCACGGGCAGCATATGGACAAGCTTTAAAGTGCTCATCCTGTGAGCTTGTTACTAGCTATAGCCCCATACAACAGGGAATTGGACTGCATGAGAGCATATAGATTAGCAATGCCTCAACAATTTTTGGTGCTTGTTTACTGTCTGAACGTTTGTATCTTCCTCCTTGTTAGAAATATGTTGTTAATTGTACGTTGAGTGCAATTGAATCTTAAAATTAGGAGTATGGTCAGGTTTGATAGGATATTACCTAAACTAAACCCACTAATTAAATTAAATTTATAAACCAAACGCAACCATTTACTATTTAATTGTTTACTTCCGATACCCATCCCGACCATTCACCGTTAAGGTAAAACAAAATTCAACTATTTTGGGTTGGTTCAAAATAAATAAATACTGGATTGGGCTAGGTGGCGTGCTCAAACTCTTTTTTCCCTCTGCATGCGCCAGTCTACTGGTGATACATTGTATGCCAATTCAAATTCAGGTTGTAGATGGGTCACGAACAATGTCGTGGATGTGGTCACAGGTCCAGGTCTGTTCACGGGTCTGATCAGTTCATGGGCTAGCTGGTATGGTCGTGGATCTGAACAGGACAAGCGGACTCGATTCACTAATTGGGCCCGATAGACCCGCTTAGGCGTGATGCAGTGGCAGCTTTTTGAGGGTTCCAACGATGGCTTTTCCAACGACGGCGGCGACTAAAGCTAGTGGTACTCCACCCAAACCTGAAGATTGCTTCTCTTTATCCTCTTAGGACCCTACTTCGGTGCCAGGAATGACTGGCATTGATCGGAAAATTGTCACGAAATCAGCTCTCTGCGACGATTTTTTGCTTCAATATCCTCTATTTTCTGCCTTATCTGATCAACTACTTCTTGACAAAATTTCGGCGACGGTGGCAACTGAATCCAGTGGTAATCCACCCTGACCTGAAGATTACTTCTCTTTATCCTCTTAGGACACCACTTCGGAGCCTGGAACGACTGGCGTTGATCAGAAAACCACCATGAAATCCGTCTTCTGCTACTGCCACAACCTCCTCAATGCTCTGTTTTCTGTCTTCTTCTTCCTTCTCTTTTCTTCAATTCAACAAGTCCCCCTTTCTTCGCGTTAATGTAGTACTTTTATAGACATTTCCCTTGTACAGTTCCTGATTACGGCCATTGAATCCTCACCTGCCAAACCATTTTTGGTTCCTCATTTCAAGCCCCCAAAATCCTCACCAGCCATTCTTATCCCCTCCTTCTTATCTTCTTCGTTGGATCTTGGAACCACTGTAGAATTTTTCTGATGATTAGCTTTGAAGGCATGGGCTCGACCAGGGTTCGATCACATGGTTTGGACGAACATTAGTCCCCTCGCCGATTGTTTGCAAGTCCGAAAGAAGAATCGGCAAAATACAGTTTGCATTTTTTTTCTTTTTTCTTTTTTCATCTTTTTTTTGCTATGTACACTGTACATCAATCCATCTACTCACCATTACTTCATTCAAGGGGTGTGACCTCCTATCACAGGGTCTTGCCAAATTTTTAAGTATCTTGCATTCTTCAAACCAAACGGCATTACCATATAGCAATAAATTCCAACAGGCGTGTAGAAAGCTGTCTTTTCTTCATATTCGGCTGCCATATGAATCTGATTGTAGCAACTAAATCCATCCATGAGAGAAAACATCTGAAAACCAACTACATTACAAGTAAACTATCAGGGATCTATAAAGGAAATACATCCTTGGGACATGCTTTGTTGAGAACTCAGAAGTCCACGCAAATCCTCATTTGAACATTTTTCTTCTTTACCGGGACAACATTTGCCAACCATTCTCGGTACGTTGGCCTCACAAATGAAGTTTGCCTTCTTCAACTTCTCTATTTCTGTTGCGATCATGACCTCGAGCGGTGGACTAAACTTTCTTCTCGCTTGAACAACTAGACGTACCCCTGGCTTAACTACAAGGTGGTGTACTGCAACTTCGGATGACAAACCTGGCATTTCATCAAATGACCATGCAAAACAATCCTTATAACTTCTAAGTACATCAATGAGTTGTCGCTTCTCCATTTCTTCTAAACCTGATCCAAGAAAAGTTGGACGGGGTTCTTGATAAGTTCCCAAATTGATTTCCAGGAGTCATTCTGTTGTTAGAGTAACTCCATCTTCAAAATCACTTGGTGCTTGTTGTATTTCTCGATCTTATAGTCCCTCTTCATGTGATATTGCTCTTACAAACCATGGTTGCATTGATTCTTCATTTTCACTTGATATGCAATAAGGAAATAATTCCAACATGATTGAATCTTCCCGGTTCCAAGGTTATGATCTCAAATTCCTCAAATGAATTACATACTTTTTCTTCCAAGTAAATGACTGGGCATGGGTCAAGTGTAATTACTTCTTTCTCACAAAAGTTTGTCACTGGCATTTCCCATTGTCCTAATACCATGGTGGCATCCTCAATTACCATGTGATCTTTCTCTTCTTGACTTTGCACTTCTTGAAGCGGTGGCATTTCTTTAATTTTTTGCTTTGGTTGTCCTGAATGCACCATTACCTTTAAAGGTACTAATGAAGCTTCTAGTCCTGGTGAAATTGCTGGTGCCGATGGAACTGACAACTTGTGTAACTTTGCTACTTTAGGAGGCTTTGGTGGTGGATAATTAGCTGTTGGTTTAATAAAGTCTGGCAAATCAAGTGTAGCAGGATAAACATGACTAGACGGTTGTGCTCGAGCCAACTTCAGGACATTTCCCTCCATGAAGAATGCGGCATCCGCAAAGTGTGCTTCCTTAAGAGTGAATGGGTTTCGCAGCCCTCGGACTCAGATCTGGCCTCCTTTACTGGGTGTAGCTTTAATGCATTGGTGCCACGAAGATGGCACACATCGGTGGTCATGAATCCATGGTCGCCCAAGAAGCATGTGCCACATTGGATCAACTTCTAGGATGTGGAATATGTGTGGTAAACTGAAAGGACCAACATCGAGATGTGTAAACACACTATTCCCAATGACTCACATGGTACATGAGACACTGAATTGATTGTGGTATCATCTGGCATGAGGTTTTCCTTAGTATAACCCAATTCAAACAACACATGAATAGGAAGAATGTTGATTGATGATCCTTGATCCACAAGTGCACGTCAAACAAGCTTGTTTTGGTGTTCCACACTAACAAACAATGGTCGATTGTGGTTGGGCTCAGGGTGACACAAATCGTCATTGGAGAAAGTGATGATTCCAACTGGTATTGATAGAGTATCATCAGCATGTGGCCAAGACATGGGTTAGTATCGAGATCTTTGTTCCTTATTTATTCGAGTTAGAATAGGCAAAGGATGTCCCAAGTACTCTACATCTGTGATATAGTCTTTTATTCCACTTGAGTTCATAAAGAAACTATCTTCTCCATTTCTAATTGCAAATTCTGACAAAGCTTGTTCAACTGTGAACCGGGCAATGGGTGAGAAGTGCAACACGTCAAACATGTGCACTAACTCGGGTATCTTCCTTAACTTTTTCACAATTGTCATTTGATCAGCTTCCTTTTTGGTGTGGGAGGAGAGGAAACCTACTTTCCTTCTTTCGCTGAACTCAAATGAGCCTCCTCCTTCTTACTTTCATTTCTTTCAAGTTGCTTTTCCTTTTCCCGTTTCTCTTCCTCGGGCTCCTTGCCCTTGCTTAGTTCATCTTTTTCTTTTTCTTCGTCTGGCACCTTCAACGGCGAGGTCAGATGACTTGCTATCATAACATTGGTTGTCGGCACCTTTTGTGTTGTGGGAGCTTTATATTTGATTTCCCCTTTGTTGAGTAATTCTTGAATCGTCTCCATTATATTTCGATATTTAATTGTCGAATGGCCAACCATTTGATGGTATCGACAGAAATTGTCTTTCTTCTCATCCTCCAGCTTTGGTGGATTCTTCGATGTCCATGGTGTAATCTTTCCTTGCTTAACCAAAACTGTAACACCTCGTTTCGGCTCACCCGTGAGCCGACCAGGAAATGTCACTGGCGACCAAACCGTTCGCTAATCTACTGGGTTCGGTTAAGCCGACCCGGATCTGCCCTCGGCATTTTAAGATGGAGATGCAAACATGAAATGCATGAATGAGAACAATTGGGTTCTAACGGAGTCCTACATGCATGCCATGACGTGCAAGTAAAGACAAGACAAAACAATAAATGAGAAACCAAAAGAAAATATATACTACTACGAGAAAAACGGACAAAATTTCCCCTAAAAGTGCAATAAGGGCCAACCTGTCCACGACAAGGGTATATAAACATTTTATCAAAATACGATAAAATATAACAATCTACTATGGCATTCAGTCATTATCTCATTTGTTTTCATCTGAGCCGAGTCTGAACTCCAAAGCTCCCTACTCATTCACAATTATCCGCTCGTCTCATAAGAAGCAATTTATCAAGACAAAAACATTCTAATTATCATTCACACAGCATTAACACACCATCATTATACATTACACGCGACAGGTACATGTGTGCGCGGTTCCGTGCTGCTCCTCCGCAGTCCCGACAGCTTTCATCCCTCGCATTTCTCACCTACATATATATAGAAAAACCGTCAGTAACGAGTGTTACCGGCCCAGAAAATAACTAATATCAATCTGGCACAGGAGAGCAAACTCTCCTGTTGAATCAAAACCATATACTTCCTCAAGAACTCTCATCAGGGCATATATGGGAGTCGTCGCCATCAGGCCGTCGTCCTCGGGTCGACAACGTCCCCCTTTCTTTCTCATTCTCATACCTTGGTCATTTCTCTATCGCTTCTCGCATCAAATCTCATTCCGTTCCGCCCTCTACACCTTCCATATTACTCCTGGCCTTGAGCACGAAGGCCGAGCACTCTCAGGCAGTCGCCTTTAGTACCCTTTGAACCACAAGTCTAGACATGCGCTGCATTGCAGTACCCGTAAACCTCCACACTTCTCCGGGTTTGAGGAACTCAAAGGTGGAGTTGTCCGAATCCTTCGGGAACGAAGTGGGTTCTCCCCAGCTCCAGAGCCCGCTCTTCCGAGCACACGCCCTATCTGAAGGCGTGGCCGTCAGTAACCCTCATTCCATCTCTCACCAAAAATGCGAAAACTATACATATATAGGCCTGGGTTGGGATTTATACAATAGGCCCGAAGGCAACTTGTGGTGGATCTTAATTTCGAAAACTGACTCGAGGGATCTCATCCTCGAGGGTTATTAATCCGAACAAAACTGTTGGCTAAATGGCCCGAGTCAAGTGGGATCCGATAAAATGCCACTTAACTCGTCCTGCACATGATAAATCAAATACACAATAGAATAGCGTAAATCAGAGAACGAGTCCTAAACGGACCTGGTAGAAGCTCCAAACGGGTCCACGCGCCTAGGCGGCGAGCTCCTACACCGTACCTACACAATCAAGCTAAAAGCTAACGCCCGCATGATGAATCACACATCCTATAGCATGCACACACAATCAACACAATCACGCATCAATCATCACACATTCATCCTAAGTCAATTCTAGTGAGTTTTCAATCTACGTTTCATGAAATCAGGGTAATTAATTAGTTCACCTAATTAATTCCTTACTTTTCCATTTTAACACTCATCAATCAACCAATTTCATAATTTTTATTAAATTACACACAAACATACAGACACGTCAAAAACACGAAAATTCATCTAATTATCTAGTCTAGCATGCTTCCCTAATAATTATAAAATTTAAGAATTTACGTCGGAGTAATTTATACCCGCGTTGTCGAAAATTGGCGACAGCTAGGGTTTCCGTTTCGTGGCTCGAAACTCGAATTCGGCACCTAGCGGCGTCCAAAGTTTGATCGGATTCGACCGGGTGCGGTCGGATGATCCGGCGAATGTCACACAAATCCAGATGTTTCCGGCGAGTGTCAACAGTTTTCCGGCGGATTCCGCAGTTTTCGGCGGATTCCAGCAGTTTTCCGGCGATGATTCTGGACGGGGCAATCAGGGTCTATCGGCACCAGCTCGATGAGCTTGGTCCGATGGTGGTGTCAAACAGGGTAACCGGGGCGGCGATGGCTGTCGGCGGCGGCGGTGACGTGGGCGACGGTCGGCCCGATCGGCAGTCGGGATGATAGGGGAAACGTCGGCGATGGCGAGAGGGTGGCAGGGTCACAGCGGCGGCGACGGCGACGGCGACCGAACGGCGACGGAATCCGGCTCGGAGTGGCGGCGGCCAAGGCGGTGCCGGTAGGCGATCGGTGGCCCGGGGTCTGTCAGGACGGCACGACGACGGCGAGGGGACGACGGGCGGTTGGTTCCGGCGGCGGGTCGGCAGTCGGCGGCAAGGTCAGGGCGGCGTCGGGCGGCTAGGGTTTGGAGAAAAGAAAAAGACGATCGGGGAAGATGAAGGGGCGTGCGATGGCATTTTTGTAAATTAAACTTGACTCGACTCCGACTTGAGTCAATAATAATAACTATCTCCTAATAAATCCTAAAAAAAATCCAAAAAAATTGGGAAAAATCCCGTAAAATCAAACGAACACAGCAACATCCAAATGATATGTTCTATAACTAATAACCCACCCAAACTCACCTATATCGCGTCCTAATTCGTCATTCGGCCCTAAAAATATTCTACGATCAAATAAAAATAACAATCAATATTGCATACCTCCATATACTTGATAACCCATTTTTCATCATCTTTTTGACATTATCATCGTATACTTGAGCATACATGACCTCTCATCGCTCATAACTCACAGCTGGCCTCAACTCAGCTCGCGGTCCATGAAGCTGACTCGACTCGAACCGACGGTTGAACCGACTGGTTCACTCCCGTAAAACTCTGACTCGAGTCACGGGTTTTACAAAAACATCAAAGCATCTTTTGGTATCTCCAACATTGAAGGTGTAATCCTCTATATTCCTCCATTCACGCCGTTGTCAGGGTGCGACTTTTTACCCTTCATTGTTGTTCCTTTGTTGTTTTTCAAGACCTTGCTCTCCGAGTTCAGTGACAGCATTGGTTAATGCCTTAGCATTCTTCAAGGAAGCAGAAACCCTTCCAAGTTCCACGAAGATCAACACCCTTTCAAAGAGTTGCTAAAAAGTGTTGCATTGCTCACTACTTAAGAACCAAGCAGCCGGTCCAGTATTCATTGCATAAATCTTTACAAGTTCTTTAATGTCAGGGGTCTCTTTCATCTGAGATGTTAGACTACTAAACCTCTTCACATATGTTGCAAACTGCTCACCCGGTTCTCTCCAAGACTGTCGTAAATGTTCTATCTTTACTGGGATTTCCATTGACTGAAAATGTTCTATGAATTGTTCAACAAACATATCCCATGAACTAATTGATTCGAGAGGGCAATTATTGAACCATCTTAAGGCATTTTCATTGAGGGATGCGGGAAATTGCTTCAGCTTTAACTTCTCATTTGTTGCACCAAACTCAATCTCAAAGAGTGTAATGTGATCTCCAGGATTGCCATCTCCATCAAACTTCGTGAAAGTTAGGGAGCTTGTATTTTTCTGGCAAATTTTCTATGTAAACTTCGATCAACTAAGGGACAGAGATGTTTTACTACTTCACTTGGTTCTTTATCCTTATGCGCTATCAGCACGGCAATCAATGTGGCTTGTGCATCCATTGCGGCTTTCAACTCATCAAAACAGGCATCTTGAACCGATACAACTGGTGTAACTGGCACTACTAGAATAATTGTAGGATAGACTAATGGAGGATAAATAACTGGTAGTGGAGCTACTGTGGCAAGAATTGTTGGTTGAACCATTGACACCAAAGGCGGTGCTGTAGGGATGGGCACCATGGTGGTAATCGGTGGCGGAAACGCCATAGAAACAGAATTGGGGGATAGCAGGGTTGTACCATGGGTATGGGTAGGGTGGCTGGTAGTGAGGCAGCTGTGGAAACCATGTTGAATATGGGAGTGGACTATGTTCAATCCGACTCGATTGCATAGTGGGATATTGTTGCATCCAACTTGGCTCGGACGGTAAAATTATCAAAGGGGATGTTTGTGACATGGATCTCGAGACATGAGAAAACATGTTAGTTACTCGAGGGTGTTTGACAAATCAACGTTGGCTGGGGCGGTCACCAAAGGCATTTCCTATGGCGCCATAAGAATGCTTGTTATCGGTTGGTTGGCTTGCTGGTCCATTTCATCAAGACTTCGCCGGTTTGCTGGCTGGTCCATTTCGTCTCGGCTTCGCCAGTTTGCTAGGTTGGCATCTTCTCTTTTGGATGCACTTCCCATCACGATGGAGGCTCGCCTATTTAAGGCAAGTGCATCGGTCAAGTGCCGATTCAAGTTGTCTAACACATACTCAAAGTTCTTCGTTCGAGTTCAGGTTTTCATGTTGTTGGGCAGCTGGCTCGCCCACATCTGTAGTGGATTGTACTTGTACTTCAGGTTGATTTGTTGCAAGTAACGCTTGGAAGGTTCTCCTTCACTTGCAAAATTTCTTGTCTCGAACTCTATTAATTTTAAACTCGATTCTCAATCCATTTATTTAATGACTCTAGAGTTCAGAGTTGGGCCAAGGCTCAATTCGATTTGAATTGTGCCCGGCCCTAGTTGCAATAATGCAGCTAATTGGTTCCTATCACCAATCAATATTCTTACATGTCATATTATATATCTGTTTTGATTGTATCCTTATGAATCTCTCTTTACAGGAATTTAAATTGTATGGTTTATTGAGTTAGATAAAACTTCCTTTTCGAGAGCAAGAATAAATATCTCATTTTATAATTACCCAATCACTGGGAATTGTGTACAAAAAATTCATTTTAACGAAATTAGTAGTTTAAAAAAAGGATACTTGGGAGTATTAAAAATTACGAGCTGAAAATTTTTCCTTATTTGGTAAGCTACATAATCTAGACTCTATTTTTTATCAGATAAAGAATCATGGTAGCTGGAATAGAGAAGTGTAGAGAGAACGCATGGAGAAGGAGCTAATTAATTAATTAGTTGTTTATATTAGTGAACCTCATTTTTTAGTTTTGGCTGGCTATGAATATTTTATTTTAATTCAATAATATGTTATATCAACTGCTTCCGCCTACCCTACAAAATAATCAACGTTTGGGAATATATATATATATATATATATATATATATATATGTACACTAACTTAGACTCATATAATGTGGGGGCTATGTTTGACAAACTTAATAAATTTTTATTAAAAAATAAAATTATTAATACATAATAATAAAAAAACTTTAATTTTTTTCTTTTAAATAAAGTATGATAAATAAATGTATAGTAATTTTACAATTTAAAAAATTAATAAAAAAACATCTACAATTCTTAGTAAAAAATTACTAGCAAATATCGTTTTGTCAAAATCAAAGCTTATATTTGCATTAAAGTTTAATATAAATTGTCTTCCACTAAAGATTCAAACTTCAAGTGACCCTTACCCACAATTTTTAATTATAAAAATTATATCTAAATGTTATGTAATTAACTTAAGTTGTACATTAATTTTTATTATGTTCAATATGCAATATATTTTAATTAAATTAATAATATATAGATAAACAAAGTAATTTGAAATGCAAATATCAGTAAATATTCAATTTGGAATTATCAAAATTAAAAATTATATAAAGAAATTTTAAAATAAAATATTAAATTTTAATATATAATTAGTTAAAACACTTGTTTTAAAGAATTAGAAGTTAATATTGACGAAAATGAAGAGTTTTGGATGAGTAGAAGACAAAGCAAAGAGTTTTATGCGATTAGGTGGGCAATAGGAGATTTGAAGATAGGAGGGATTATTAAGAAACGAGTTAAACAGTTACAGAGCTGAAAGAACTAATTGAAGAGTTGGAAAGGTGAATAGATTAACCACATGCTATGAGAAGGTTAAACACGCGACAGAGTGAAAAAAACCATCCTCATAATATACATATATATGGGGCACCCAGTATGCGCTGCCCCCTGATGGCAGTATTCAAACCCCCACCCCCCCACCCGTGGCGATTATCGGCCGCTGCGGCCGGGTCCTCCTCCTGCCACCACCACCTACCTCCTCCCCCTAGCCTTCCCACCCCCGCCCGGTGCCCCACCGCCCTACCATCGCGCCCCCCTATCAATCATGTTTTAAAGAATTAAAAGTAAATATTGACCAAAATGAAGAGTTTAGGCGGAGTAGAAGACAAAGTAAAGAGTTTTATGTGATTAGAAGGGGAATAGGAGATTTGAAGATATAAGGGATTATTAAGAAATGAGTTATAGAGTTAAGAGGCGAAGAGACTAATTAAAAGAGTTGAAAAGGTGAATGGATTAACCACATGCTATGGGAAGGTTAAACCGTCGACCAAAGTGAAAAAAACCATCCTCATAATATATATGTATATATATATATATATATATATAGCTATTAAAAACTCAATTTGACTCGATACTCAACTCATAGCTTGGATACTTTATACAAGGAATAAAATTTGTTACCATATTTATCTTAAATTTTTTTATATAAATATAATTAAATTATAAAATATCATTATATGATATCAAATTAAAATAAATTTATACATGATTAAATTATCCTTTTATCATAATTATGTAAAACTTGAAATATTTTAATTAAAAATTAAATTTTAGTATGAATTATACGAAAAAAAGTTAATAAATACGAATCAATCTAATTCGAACTCGAATCGACTTAGAATATTTTTTACCTCAACTCAAACTCGAATTTAAATAATTTGAGTTTGAGTGAAGCAAAACTAGACTCAAGTCCGATAAGCACCCATGTATGTATATATACATATAAAAGCATTTTGCACTCACAATTTTATTAGAATTGCAAACGGCAAGGTTAATCCGGTGGAAGTTTACGTTGGCTATAAGTCTAGCCCAGTTGATTACAAAAGAAAAGACAGGGAAAGCCAGCCCACTTATAATTTATGTGGGCTTATTTCGATTGGATAGGCTAATTAAGTTCAGCATGAAAAATATCAACGATCTTTTCCATCTTTCAAATCAATTCTGTAAACAGATCTTTGTGACTAGTACCAAAATTAGAGAAAACCCATGTTTTATTTGCTATAGTAGAGATGATTGATGTTTGCAAAATGCAAAAGCCAAACAACACATATGGGTTAATATGAAAAACATGAAAACAATCTTTGTAGACATGATCAGACATGTTCATGACATGACATGATAAGTGGGTTCATTAACATGCAATGCATCTGGCAAGATCACAATATACTTGTTGGATTTTGTTTTTTAAACCGGCGCCTAGGCACGGGAACGAATATACATCCTAGCAATTAATATATAGTTTGAGAAACTCTGTTTCCGTTTTTCTTCTTTTTGAGTGGTGTTTTCTTAAAAGGAAATACGTTTTTATATATAGTTTTTTCATCATTTTTCGTCTCTTTTTTGGTAATTTTTGAAGATTTTGGATGAGTAAAATTGATTGGACTGATTATTAATAATCTTCCAGTCTGATTTGAAAGAGTATAATTTCCACTTTCCTATACTCACAAAAGAAGAAAATTTATTATATTTTAGATACAATTATAGGTAGAAAACTATAGTGTAAATGGGTGGTAATTTTGTATTAAAAAAAACATCTTGCATGTATTTTGGATTCAAATTTTCTTTATCAACTTGTGTATGTTCTTGTGAATTTATTCTATCAAGCGTGCAATTTCCAATAATTTCTCTAACATTTTCTAACAATGCATACTAAAAGTATTTGCTAATATATATTGAAAATAGAACAATCTAAATCTTCACCGTGAAATGCATCAGACAATAAAACATGTAATGACAAAGTTAACACAAATAATAAAAAAGCTAAGCTTGAAAAACACATGGCATGTACGTGTAGAATGCCCTGCATTTTAAGATATAAAAACACGAGCACTGTTGGATGGACCCGAGAGTTACCCCAAACACTTCAGTAATATTATAGCTAATGCACATATATGCTTAAATAACCAATTGTGTTGCACATATATGCTCGATATATGATCAATGAAGTGAGTGAGGGAACTCCGGGGAGCTTCCAACTTATACAACATCTTTCTTGGTTGCTGAATGACATGTACAGTACCAAAACCTGGCATCTCTATATATACATGCAGCTGGGTAGAAGAGAAGAAGTTGATGTGGTGAGGAAGAAGCGTCCATGGGGGAAGTTGATCATGAACCTAGACGGCAAGCTGCTCAATAGGGAGGATAGAGAATCGGAATCCAATTTGCGGTTTGTGGCGTTGAGTTCAATTACGATGTCTCAGAACTTGCAAAGTGCTTGAAAGGAATTGCTTTGTGACCTCTTTTGCTCGGCAAATTGTTGCAACATAGCGTATATCTGTGCCAATATGCCCTCATGGTCCCCTTCTTTTGCCCTTCTGATCACAACTTCTGACATCTTTTTCTTGTCCATGGGGGGCTTTGGAGCTTTGGAGATGGAGGCATGTTGAGGGCTGTAGCATCAAATCCAACGGCCCACAAGGGTAGCATAGATGCACTGACAAAATGGGGTAGTGCATAATAGCGTTGCCCTATATATATATATATATATATATATATATATATATATATATATATATACATATTAGGTCACTAGGAAAAAAGAAGGTTTTGTTTCATTGAAATGCAATATTGAGATTATAACGGGAACACATATAAAAGGTTCACCTATTATAAAAAGCATAGAAACTTATGTGTTGTTATATGCATCAACATTGTCTATCACTTTTTGATGCATTACAAATGATAATTAACATTAGCAAATAAAAAGATATTTAAATACTGTTAAATTTTTGTTTGCAATTTTATTAGGTCTGTTTGTTGTCATAAAATTATATGAAACAAATATAAAATTTGGAGGCCATAAATTTATCTTGTATTTGGATGTCTTGAAATTTAGTGAAAAGAAATTTTAATTTCACTTAAAAATAAGTGTATATAAAAATTTTACAAAGTAATATTTTCTTATAAAACATAAAAAAAATTGGAAGAAATTTACTGAGGAACATACACATACACATGGAAATAGATATTTTACTTTCATCTTATTTTTTATTATCCAAACATGCAGTGGAAATTTTTAAAGTTGACATGTCATTTCATTTTATTGCATTTCCATTTTCATATAAAATTTTTTTATTTATACTATTTTCGTGCCAACTAAATAAACATGTGGACAACTTTTCCTTATTTATAGAATGTTTAGTATATACATTGGATGTAGATATTTGTGTAGCTCCAAGGAAATCTAGCCATTCATGTAGATCACATGATTACTATTAAAATTTTAAACTAGACAAAATTATTTTATCATGTGACCATTCTTTCAGTCCAATACTTCATACTTATTTGTGCTAACATTTCAAGTGCCCAATGTAGGTTTGGGTGGGGCCATTCATCTTCGAATTCAAGAACCATGTGCCTTAAAAAGGGGAACGATATATGTCAATCTATCCATTTACTTAGGTGGTCTTGGCATTCGTCGTTTAGATGAAATGAATGATATTATGATGTCTAAATTTACATGAAGAATAATGTCTAACCTGAATTCATTACTTGCTTAAGTCCTTTTGTTAAGTATGTAATTAGGAAAGGGTGGCGGAAGTCTTTGGGTAAGCCAACTACTAATGTCTCTGATGCTTGGAAGGGAGTTCAATAAGGCTTGAAAAGATTATGGTAGGGTAAACTGGACTGTTAGTGATGGTAAAAGTATATATAAGGTTGGGAATGACCCTTGAGTTCAGGATATATCAAATGGTTTACCTCAGTTTAAGCCTCATTATCAATATATGAAAAATGAAAAGGTAAACATACTATTTATATTAATACAGGTGGCTGGAATAATGAGTATATAAGAGAAATGTTTATCCAGGATCATGTAAATATAATTCTTAACATTCCTCATCCTATTAATAGTCTTTCTAAGATATGAATTTGACAGGATTCTATTCGGACTTCAATAATAATACCACTAATGTGGAAAGCCATCTTTGGGTTATACAGATAACTTAAGATCTTTTTTTGTAAGTATAGTATTAAAGTTTTTTAGTGTTCAAGGTCTGTAAATAAGGTGTCCCACATGCTAGCAAGGATAGCATGTTCTAAGAGTACTCTATATTGTAAACATATATAACTCTTTGTCTGACTTCTTTGTAGTTTAAAATAATAGCAGGTTGCTTGTTTGGAAAAATAAAAAGAAAACTTGAGCCGACGCCCACAGGATAATTTTTCTATTACAAAAATGAACAAAGTAAAGCGAATGAGTTCGGCTTGGTTATTGTGGCTAGGTTGATCGAGTACTCTTACTAAAAGTACATGTTTGTCAAGCTTTTCTTGGTAATCGGTGGCGGAAATGCCATAGAAACAGAATTGGGGGATAGCAGGGTTGTACCATGGGTATGGGTAGGGTGGATGGTAGTGAGGAAGTTGTGGAAACCATATTGAATATGGGAGTGGACTATGTTCAGTCCAACTCGATTGCATAGTGGGATATTGTTGCATCTAACTTGGCTCGGACGGCGAAATTATCAAAGGGGATGTTTGTGATGTGGATCTCGAGACATGAGAAAACATGTTAGTTACTCGAGGGTGTTTGACAAATCAACGTTGGCTGGGGCAGTCACCAAAGGCATTTCCTGTGGCGCCGTAAGAATGCTTGTTATAGGTTGGTTGGCTTGCTGGTCCATTTCATCAAGACTTTGCCGGTTTGCTGGCTGGTCCATTTCATCTCGACTTCGCCAGTTTGCTAGGTTGGCATCTTCTCTTTTGGATGCACTTCCCATCATGATGGAGACTCGCCGATTTAAGGCAAGTGCATCGTCAAGTGCCGATTCAACTTGTCTAATCCATACTCAAAGTTCTTCGTTCGAGTTCAGTGTTTTCATGTTGTTGGGCAGCTAGCTCGCCCACATCTGTAGTGGATTGCACTTGTACTTCAGGTTGATTTGTTCCAAGTGCGTTGGAAGGTTCTCCTTCACTTGCAAAATTTCTTGTCTCAAGGGCCATCTTTTTGTACACACTATCTCTTCAAACTGCACTACTACCTCTCAATGGTCCCCGGTGGAGTCTCCATAAATATGTTCATCCAAAAAAAATTAATGTTCATCCAAATCATGTGATCGAACCCCTGTCAAGCTCATGCCTTCAAAGCTAATCATCGAAACATTCTACGGTGGGTCCAAGATCCATGGAAGAAGATAAGAAGAAAGAGGGGATATGGGATGGTGAGGATTTTGGGGGCTTGAAATGAAGAACCAAAAATGGTTGGGCCGGTGAGGATTGAATGGTTGTAATCAAGAATTGTACAAGGGAAATGTCTACAAAAGTACTAAATTAACATGAAGAAAGGGGAGGGGGTGGGTATCGTTGAAAATTAATGTTCGTTCAAACCATGTGATCGAACCACAGTCAAGCCCATGCCTTCAAAGCTAATCATCAGAAACATTCTACGGTGGTTCCAAGATCCCATGCCTTCAAAGCTAATCATCAAAAACATTCTGCGGTGGTTCCAAGATCCAAAGAAGAAGATAAGAAGGAGGGGATAAGAAAGGCTGGTGAGGATTTTGGGGGTTTGAAATGAGGAACCAAAAATGGTTGGGCAAGTGAGGATTCAATGGCCGTAATCAAGAACTGTACAAGGGAAATGTCTATAAAGAGTACCACATTAACATGAAAAAGGGGGAGCTCATTGAATTGAAGAAAGAGAAGGAAGAAGAAGACAGAAAACAAAGCATTGAGGAGGTTACGGCAGGCAATGGAAGACGGATTTTGTGGTGGTTTTCTAATCAATGCCGGTCATTTCCAGCTCCGAAGTAGTGTCCTAAGAGGATAAAGAGAAGTAATCTTCAGGTCAGGGAGGAGTACCACCGGATTCAGTTGCCACAATCGCTCGAATTTTGTCTGAAAGTAGTTGATCGGATAAGGCAGAAAACAGAGGAGATTGAAGAAGAAAACCGTCGCGAAGAGCTGATTTTGCGGTAGTTTTCCGATCAATGCCGGTTGTTTCCGACTCCGAAGTGGTGTCCTAAGAGGATAAAGTGAAGAAATATTCAGATCTTGGTGGAGTCTCGCTAGAGTTCGATGCTCCCATCGCCAGGGAAAAATTAGGAAGTTGTTGATCAAAGAAGCTTGAAACAAAGAGTTCTCTATCATTGATCTGATTCCAGTAGCCAATCCGCCACGACAAGGCAACAACTAGGATGGATTTTTTCCACGGCAAAGGTTGGACTCTGTTTATTGGTGACGCAACAGCAGTCTAGCAAATTCTTCATGACAAGGCTCTGACTTTGTGAGGTAATAAGGACACCAGCCCTCTTGCTATAATGATGGTAGAATCCAACAGTGGGGCTCAGGCTCTTCTTCCCTTGGCTCGGCTCCAAACAGATCAATGATAGAGAACTTTCTGTTTCCACCTTCTCTAATCAACAACTTCCTAATTTTTCCCTGGCGATGGAGGTGTCGAACTCTTGACGAGACTCCACCTAGATCTGAATATTTCTTCACTTTATCCTCTTAGGACACCAGTTTGGAGCCAGGAACAACCGGCATTGATCGGAAAACTGCCGCAAAAGCAGCTCTCCGTGATGGTTTTCTGCTTCAATATCCTCTATTTTCTGCCTTATCCAATCAACTACTTCCTGACAAAATTTCGGCGATGGTGGCAACTGAATCCGGTGGTACTCCTCCCTGACCTGAAGATTACTTCTCTTTATCCTCTTAGGGCACCACTTCGGAGCCAGGAACGACCAGGCATTGATCAGAAAACCACCCCGAAATCCGTCTTCTACTGCTGCCACAACCTCCTCAATGCTCTATTTTCTGTCTTCTTCTTCCTTCTTTTCTTCAATTCAATGAGCCACCCTTTTTTACATTAATGTAGTACTTTTATAGACATTTCCCTTGTACAATTCCTGATTACAGCCATTGAATCCTCACCTACCCAACCATTTTTGGCTCCTCATTTCAAGCCCTCAAAATCCTCACTAGTCCTTCTTATCCCCTCCTTCTTCTTATCTTCTTCCTTGGACCTTGGAACCACCATAGAATGTTTCCGATGATTAGCTTTGAAGGCATGGGCTTGACCGGGGTTTGATCACATGGTTTAGATGAACAATATATATGGAAATAATTTTGTTGTACTGCAGTAAAGCCATGTTGGTTGTGCTTGATTTTTTTACAGCCATTGGATTCTATCCAACGGTTGAAAATAAAATCCCCCACTCTTCCCTCCTTCCTGCCCCCCCCCACCCCCCTTCTTTTGCCTCTCCACCGAGCTCCTCCCCGCCAACCCCCTAAGCCGCCGCTGATGGTCGTCGATCCACAAAGTCGTCGTATTCTTCCCTGGCCTCCTCCACGCTGGCATCCTCCTCAACCTCCTCTGACTTCGGCCTTGACAGCAGCATCGGCCTGGACCACTCTTCCTCCCCATGCCGCCACCGTCGCCCCTCGGATGATATCCTCCACCCCTCCGTCCCCTCTGCCGCCTGTGGCCCTATCTCAACGATATCCGCTTGCCCGCGATGATATTCGCTGCACGCTGCACACTGCATGCCGCATCCTCTATTTCCTACTAATCATCAGCGGTGTCTTGTTGGCCACCACCTGCCGCTCACTGCACGGCCGGGGGCTCAATGAAATATGCCGCCCCTCCATCCCCTTCATTGCTCGCAACCCGACTGCCTCAACAACCTCCGTCGGCCCCCTCTTTTGGCAGCTTCCTCTATTTCCCAATGTAACACCCCAAATCCGGTTTATGCTCGGAACCGAACCAAAATGTCACTGGTCCCGGTTAGATCGGTTAACCCGAACCCAACCCTGCGGATCTACTCTCGGCGTCTCAAGATGGAAGATTTTTATCGCTATACATGAATG
Organism: Piper betle; assembly: GCA_033002965.1. Classification (NCBI taxonomy): domain Eukaryota; kingdom Viridiplantae; phylum Streptophyta; class Magnoliopsida; order Piperales; family Piperaceae; genus Piper; species Piper betle. The sequence goes on from JAURVB010003721.1 coordinate 113,439, forward strand.
GATGCACAAAATAAACCTAACATGCAATTACATGAATGACATGACAACCAATTCATACTAAAAATAATGACGATAAAAATCGATAAAAACAATAAAGTTGATAAAAATATATATATTATTATATCACGGATGGATATTCACACAAAATTCTAATCTGCTACATAATTCATTCTGAATCTTGGGTCTCAACCCATCTGTGCATTTTAATTATTTTTTTACATTAAATCCCGGGTCTTACTTGTTGTACTTATTCAATATCTAAATATATTTATTAAAACATATGAATTCAATTTTCATACTTTACATTACATCACATCATTCCCAATATAATGATAACATAACAAAATATTCTATCGTTTGACATATGTGCAAGAGACATCATTGTTCCTCCGTCCAGGCTAGCTCATTCTACTCATAATCATCACCTACATATATTATAAAAAAACACGTAGTAACGAGTGTTAATGGTCCAAAAATATAACTAATATCAAACTAGCTATGAGAGCAAACTCTCATATAAAAGGAAAGATCCTAAAATCTCTAAAGGGCATCTACTGAATTGAAATCATCTTTAACTAAACTGATATGTTGCTGCTATTGCCTCTCTTGACATTTTCTCATTTCACTTTCTAGTCCCTTGGGACTACTGTTATATCCTATTCCCTTTCTTCTTACTTCCATACTCACTCGCGTAGCATGGTTGTCGGTATTTCTGGCTTACGACTAGCAAATGCCACTTACATAGCATGGTTGTCAACGGCTTCAACTGGCACATCCCACTTGCATAGCATGGTTGTCAGCATTTTCAGCTTCGACTGGCACATGCCACTTACGTAACATGGTTGTTATCGGCTTCGACTGGCACATGTCCGCTTGTGTAGTACGGTTATTGAAAAACATCAAAACTATATATATATATATATATGTGTAGTGTGTGTGTGTGTGTGTGTGTGTGTGTGTTTGTGTGTGTGTATATATATATGTAGTGTGGTCTTGGTAGGGATTTATATAATAGACCCGAAGACAACTTGTGGTGGATCTTATTTTTGAAAACATACTCGAGGGATCTCATCCTCGAGGGTTATTAATCCTGAAAACTATTCAACTAAATGACCCAAGCTAAGTGGGATCTGATAAAACACCACTCAACTCGTCCTACAATCTGTAAAAATTAAATCATGGTAGAATAGAACAATAAATTAGGGCGAGTCCTAAATGGACCTAGTAGAAGTTCCAAGTGTGTCTTAGCACCTAAACGGTGGGCTCCTACTACATACCAAATCGTCAGTCATGCAGTGACAGCGATGAGGTTGTGGCAGGCTTGAGTGAGGATCGTGGGGGAAAAGAGAAGGAAGAAAAGGAAGAAGAAAGTTGGGTGAGAAGGATAGTGTTGGATGGATGGTGACAGTGTTAGAAGTGTGGAACAAATAGATTTGAGGGTGAGAAAACGAATGGTCATTTGAGAAAAATGAATGGTCAATGAGAAAAACGAATGGTCTTTGTAGAAAAACAAATGGTCGTCTCGTAATTAAAACTTAACTAGAGTGAAGATAACAGTCGAACCGACCGGTTCAAATTATAAAACACTGATTCGAATCACAGGTTATACACCTGACTATCGTCAGCGACATTTTTTAGCCACCACCCAAATTCACAACCTCCTATCTCAAAGATCCTCACTTTTCAGGCATTGACAACGGTGCAGGTGACGACGGCGGTGAGGTTACCAGCGGTGGCAAGGTTGCTGGCTATGGTGACACAGCAAAAACAGAGGTATCGGTTAATGGGGGAGAAAAAAGGGTCGATGAAGAAAAATGAAACGATGACAATTTTGTAATAAAAATTTGACTCGCTCCTAACTCTAGTCAATATTACCAAATAAATCCAAACAAATAAAAAATAAATACAATAAAATATCATAAAATAAATATAATAAAATACCATAAACTAAAATAATCGAGTTCTAACTCGAATAACATGCTCTAAACCTAACAACCCACCCAAAACTAATAAATAACTCGTCCTAATGCAAAAATTCCTAATGTGTCCAAATACTCATATATTCTCACGTGCGTATGAGTCATGTGGGTCATGTGTACCCAAGTATATGATGATAACGCCATGAATGCAGCATAAAAAAATGAGTTATCAAAATATATGAGTGTATGCCAGTTTTTTTATATATAGTGGATCACAGAATTAATTTTATATCGTTTACCATGTTAGGATGAAGTATTTATTAGTTTTGGGTGGGTTATTAGGTTTAGAGCATGTTATTCAAGTTAGAACTCAATTATTTTATTTTATGGTATTTTACTGTATTTTTTTCTATTTTGCGGGATGTATTTTGTAATATGGACTCGAGTCGGGACCGAGTCAAGTTTTTATTACAAAAGTACCCCAAACTTCTCCCTTGTTTCTCCCCCTACCAACCTGTAAAACCCGCGATTAGAGTCAGTGTTTTATATTCAGAACCAGTCGGTTTGACCTTTATTTTCGAGTCGAGTCAGTTTAAGAACACGCGTACTAAGCCGACGCCGGTCTCGTGTATGAGCCATGAGGATCATGTGTACCCAAGTATATGATGATAACATCATGAACACAGCAGAAAAGAATGAGTTATCAGAATATATGAGAGTATGCAGTTTATTTTTTTATTATGATATATAATGGATCGTTGAATTAGTTTTAGGCCGTTTACCGCGTTAGGACGCGTTACGGGCATTTTGGGTGGGTTGATAGTTCTAGAGCATATCATTATGATGTTTTGGTGTTGTTTGATTTTATGGAATTTTTTTTCCAATTGTTTTCAGAATTTTCTACGACTTAAATATTATTTTTGACTCTAGTCGGAGACGAGTCAAGTAATATTTACGAGTTTGTCATCGAGTCTTTTTCTCCCCCACGCATTCATCCCCGACCCTTACCTCAACGCGCCACCACTGTGAGCGCCGCCACTGCCGTGGACGCCCGCCCAGCCACCGATCGTCGCAGCCTAGCCCTGCGACGACGTCGCCATGCTGCCCCGACCAAGTCCGGCACCCACCGGGCCACCACGACGCCTCGCCCGTGTTGCGCTTCCGTCACCGATTCCACCGCCGGCGACCCGCGCCGTCACGGTCGGTCGGTCGCCTTAGCACCCTCAGCCCTCCAGCGACCTTCCCGGATCGGAACGGAGGCCATCGCCGCCGTGGCCGGCCGGATCTAGCCACCATCACCGCCGGCTCGGTTTTATGCATTTTCCGGCGAGCCGCCACCTCCGTTGGCCACGTCGACCTCGTAGATGAGTCGGGCTCGCCGAGCCGGATCCAAGGGTACCCAACACGACCACTTGCCGGCCAGTAGACGCCGCCGGGGACTGTCGCCAAAAACCGTCGGAAGCTGCACGTACCATGAGCGGATGCCGTGATAGTCAAAGTGGGCTTTGGATTAGTGCCAGCGGACTGTTCCATTCCCGAGGGATCCTGACAACTCCGTGTTTGAGTTCCTCACATCCGGAGAACGTGGAGGTTTACAGGTACTGTTTAGTACAGCGCATGTCCGGACTTGTGGTTCAAAGGGTATTAAAGGCGACTGCCTAAGAGTACTCGGCCTCCGTGCTCAAGGCCAGGAGAAATATGGAGGTAAGGAGAGGGCTTAGGATAAAGTTTTACGTGAAGTACTGAAAAAGAAGTGTCGGGAGCAGCACAGTACCAGCAGCAGATCAGTAAGTTCGAGATGCTATCGGGTCTACAACCCAGTGGCTCCTCAGTAGTGCCCTTCAGAGTGTTCACGTGGAGTACATGATGTTTTTTTCATATGAGAGTTTGCTCTCATAGCCAGCTTGTTATAGTTATTTTATTTTTCTGGACCAGTAACACTTGTTACTGACATGTTTTTATACTATATGTAGGTAATAATCACGAGTTGGAGGAGCCAGCTTGGACGAAGGAGCATTGTTGTCGCTTGCACACATGTCAGTCGATAGAATGGTTAATACTTTATTTATGATGCTATTATATTGTGAATGATGTGAAATGCTAAGACATTGTAAAAACCAGGATTTTTATTACAAGAATCGAACCAAAATATTATGAAATAAATATAGATGAACCGATATGGTTGGTATCAAATCGACCGGTCATGGTTCGACTTAAGGTCACCTAGAAAATACCTATTCATGAATGAATGATGGGGTGTGAGAATTTAATGAAGGGGCTCGTTGAACCTAGGAAATACCAATGGATGATGGGGTATGAGAATTTAATGAAGGGGCTCGTTGAACCTAGGAAATACCAATGGATAATGGGGTATGAGAATTTAATGGAGGGAATGCTTGAAGTGTATATATATGCAGGAGGAGGTTGTATTTCATATCTCATCTCCGTCCCAGACGACCTCCCCATTACTGTGTGAGTATTTCATCCCTCATCTTATTTGTTTCCATTTGGATTCTTGCATGCAAACTTTTGTTGGAGACGGCTTTGTTAAGTTGCTAGATCCCTAGCCTCTTATGCATGGGTTCCTGTCGACTGCTTGGTATGAACTGCTGCGAATCTTTGGGGTCGGGTGTTTGTTTTGTGTTTTGTTAATGGATATGTCAGAATGGACCTGACAGCCAAAAATGGATATGTCAGAATGGACCTGACCGCCAGAAATGGATATGTCAGAATGGACCTGACCGCCAGAAATGGATATGTCAGAATGGACCTGACAGCCAGAAATGGACATGTCAGAATGGACCTGACAGCCAGAAATGGACATGTCAGAATGGACCTGATAGCCGAAAATGGACATGTCAGAATGGACCTGACAACCAAAAATGGACATGTCAGAATGGACCTGACAGCCAAAAATGGACATGTCAGAATGGACCTGACAGCAAAAAATGGATATGTCAGAATGGATCTGACAGCCAATAATGACTAATCTCAAAATGACCTGGGAGACCACCTAATCTCAGAATGACCTGGGAGACCACCTAATCTCAGAATAACCTAGGAGACCACCTAATCTTAGAATGAACTGGGAGACCACCTAATCTCAGAATGAATCGGGAGACCACCTAATCTCAGAATGAACTGGGAGACAAACTTTTAATCTCAGAATGACCTGAGAGCCTGTAGAACTACATTGAGCTTGATCCTTACATGGGTATGTAGGCTAATCAAGATTGATTGATTTCAGCTCACCTAAGGAAAAATAAAAGTAAGGTTGGTGGTTCTTTTACGAACTCAGGGTAGGAGAATGGATAATAAATTGGACTTCCTTTTATTTTCTTGTGCTATACATGTGGCTTTGGGAAACGATCTAAGACTGTGGACTAACGCCTGGACCGGTTAGGGCTGGTCGTTACAGGGTTGGTTTGGTTTAATTTCGAGTAACGCCTAGCCATCTAGGCCCATAGTATTGTGAAGAAATGGCGGGTCGTTACAGACATGGTAGGATATGATTAAATGAAATGATATGATGTGATGACATGATGACAAGAGGTGAGATGTGATCAGAGTGCACAGTATAAGTGTGGCCCAAGTTCTATAATGGATATACAGTATATTAGATGGTATGTTAATAAAATTGTTGATATATGCATATATATTGGTATATATTGTTTTGACAGCGTGGACCCTAATTGCACTTTTAGGGTAGACTCTGTCTGTTTTATTTTAGAATTTTTATTGAGTTTAATCGTAATTGTATTATGGTGTGCTTGAATTGCATGTCATTCATGTAGTACCATGTTAGGGTTTGTGCATTCATCAATGCATTGCGAGTTGTATCTTCATCTTAAGACGCCGAGATTGGATCCGCATGAGTTAGGTTCGGGTTAGCTGACCTAACCGGGGCCTGTAACATGCCAGTTCGATTCATGAGCGTGAACCGGATTTGGGGTGTTACAGAATACCGATTGCCCCCCCCCCCCTTGTTTTGTTGCGCCACCCCACCATTGACTGCCCACTGGCCAGTGCGGTCATCGCCTCACCACCGCCTCCCTTCCTTCCCCCTCTCCCACCGTTTTCCTTCCCAACCACCCACTATAGCCCACCTTGCACGCGACGCCACCAGCCACCAACCTCGGCAACGACCTCCAACGACCATCCCTAGCCTCTTCCAGCACCCCCCCCCACACCACCACCACCACCACCATCACCATCACCCTTCCCAGCTCTTCCCCGTGCTGGACGGCGCATGCTCGGCCAAGGATGGTCGCCAAGGTCGTCGCCTGGGTTGGTGGCCCGCAACGACACGTGCAAGGTGGCAAATGCGGTGCCGAGGAAAATGGCGGAGGGGGGGTGGGGTGGGGGGCCGGGTGGGCGGGTCCAATGGCTGAAAAGTGCAACACAACCATCTCACCCCATATATATATATATATACTCATTTAATAATCGGATATATATATATATATATAAATAGACTCTCATTTAATAATCGGATAAATTATAATGTTCTTTAATTTTAAAGATATGCTATAATTGGCGTGGAGATAGATTACAATTTAATTTCTTATAATCATCGGAATACAATTTTGTTATCTTTTAATCATAAACATATATGTATAATTTTATATCTCCCTTTAGCACATGATAAGCATTCAAATTCATGAAAATTAATACAATATACAATATGCTATAATAAATATGCGCCTGATATATATCCACCTTAGTCTGCCTCCACTTTTGTTTTTTTCGTATGTAGCCTTCATAACCTTTGCCCTTATAATTATTCATTCATGATATTTGAAGAAGTAACTTTGGTTCTTATAATACATTGGGATTTGAAGAAGTTAATTTATTTATATAAGGCAATTATAAAATTGCAAAAGTTATTAATTTCGTCAGCAAAATATAACTTCTCTAAGTATCTTTATTTGCGCTTGGGCTGCCATCAACAATATTAACTTATTAAAGTCTGTTCAAAAAATTAAATTAATTAATTAGTCAGGAATATATATATATATATATATATATATATATATCACTTTCAGCAGAGATCTAAATATCTAATTAAAGTTCGTGTATGAACTTATGAAGGAATTTACTGATCATATTTAGTTTTAAACCAATGCTCGTGAATTACCTTCTCTTGGAAACAAAAATTGAAAAATGATACAAAGTAAATTATTATCCTGAGTTCAAAACTAAAAATCCTAATTTAGATTGTCTTTCATTAAATAGGTGA